>JAYMFT010123551.1:0-13199 GCA_038088735.1 Panulirus argus | reverse complement strand
ATTATAGTTTCCACAAATATTTCTGCATATGACATAAAAGAATAAAAGTTCTTAGGTAAATCACAGCGTGCAAAATATATAAAATGGGGCAGTGTCATTCAATGGCCCAACAGGGAGACTTGATCCTTTGTATAAACACAATCTCATTGTAAATAATCCTATCAACACAATGGGGACGCAAAAACAGGAGTAGTAATGATACCTAACTTAGAGAGCAGAAATATTTGTGGAAACTATAATGAACTTAAAAAAACATTTCTATGGTAATATAAACTATAAGACGGACCTTAGTAACCAGACACGGGGGCTTTGTGGGGGGAAGATTCTGTGAAATCTGCAAGGAAGGAGCAGGGACACCTGTACCTTTACTCCTAATAGGGAGGAAAGGTTAAGGAAGAGAGGGCAGAGTTCAATATAAGGTGTCAAAAAAAGCTAGAGCGCTAAACGGTGTCCGGTGACGAAGACAGCCAGTGATAGCAGGGTACACTGACCACTCACCTATCTGATCTCACGCAAATGGCACGATTTTCGAGTCCTTGCTGATGGAGGGTATTACGCGCTCCATGAAAGTGCGCGTTCAATATGTATACTATAGAGACTCCAGATCATTGCAGAACTCGATTCTTAGGAAGTCTGTAATCTGGAATTTCCTTCCTGTATGGTGAGGGTTTACGAAGCGCTCCACACGGTAGCTGGATCCTTAAAAGACGAGTTCAGCTCAGGAAAAAAAATAAATGTTTCTATCCCATCATTCTCGCTTTGTACATCTACACTGGAATAACTGTAAGGCCTATTTCTTTCCGGGTTTCCTCCGACAAAAAGTGTCGTTCGTCGCTTGCATTTTGATGCTCCTGGCACCGCTGACGGCCGCAATCCAGTTACGAACTGAAATTGACTGATTGACCGGGCGTCGAGTTGGGCCGCAAAAATTGTGCGACTCGTTAAAGTCAACGAGCTGGAAATCCTGATCTGCAATGGTGGTTCCAGGCAGTGCGTGTGTGTGTGTAGGGTAGGGTAGGGTAAGGGGAAGGGAGAGAGGCCCTTACTACAGTGATCGAAGTTAACATAAACCCGATTTCCTGGCTGGAGATTCAATACAGAGAGACAGACAGACACACACACACACACACACACACACACACACACCACTGAATGCTTATCGTAATAACCATAAACCTTTGATCTACAAAACTTCCTGTACTACGTACTTCTCCCAAGCGTAGAAGCATCCAGCCCCATCGTAATCTTAATCTCGTTTGAGTTTCAGTCACTAGTTACTATCATGAACTTCCAGTCCCATAATGTCTCAACACGTACGCTTCCAGCAGAATCGTTGCGTGAATTCAGTAAACCGTTGTATATATAACAAACTTGTTTAGACTGTGGAATGACTGTTGCTACCAGGATTCGAACCTGTGCGGTCGACCCTGCACATTTAGGCACACACACACACACACACACACGTTCGTGCATATATAGAAATATTTCACAGAAAGTGATTAATGGAAGCCTCTTTGACTGCAGTCGCTTGTTAACACACATGAATAGTTTTGCAGTGTTTGTGTGTGTGTGTGTGTGTGTGTGTGTGTGTGTGTGTAAAGACAGACAAACAAATAAGACTAATAAGTACGTAGATTACTATATGTATGGACTGATGGATACATACATATACAGGCGATAGAAACAGAAATATAGACTCACACAGAGATAAATAGATAGATAGATGGATGAAGAGATGGAGATAGCCAATGACAGACATAAACAAATAGACAGACACACACAAACAGAAATAAGTAGATAAACATACAGGTACATAAAACTAGGCAAGAGCGTGGAAAGTGATGAGCCGTCTGCCATTCCAAGTGAGATTCTGCACTAAATAGACGCTGGCCTTCGTGAAGGCATTAGTGCAACGAAAACGAGCATCGCTGAATACGAGAGGAGCCTTAAACAAGGGAATGCAATTACGTTTGGCAGGACACACAGTGCGTGTGTGTGTGTGTGTGTGTGTGTGTGTGTGTGTGTGTGTGTGTGTGTGTGTGTGACTTTTAAATGTAATATTCTCATGGCCGGTCATGGCTCGCTGGAGGTGCATTGCGGGGAAGTTACTGTCACACAGGGACCTTGGATCTCTTGCTCTATCTCTTCCCCATTTCTGACGCACTTTTCGCTTCATCTCTGCATGCATATATATATACAGAGAGAGACAGAGAGAGAGATGTTACCGTATTTGGCCTGCCTGAGGTTACACAGCGAGTAGAGCGAGTGAAACTCTCTCATAGTCAGTTGACGAAACAGAGTACAGTCTCGTCAAAGAATTTCTCACATCCAAACAAGTCCATCCTGTCCTCACCACGGAACGCAGCACACACACAGCCCTGAGCTGAAGGAGTCCCTGGAAAATAAAGGCCCCTGAAATAACATAAGGACCCCTTTCTGAAAGCGACCTTGGGGCTAATGAAGAACAGTAATTATGTACCTGGGGATGGATACAGAGTACTATGCTCCCATTCCCTGCCTGTCGTGGAAAGAGACTAATAGGGGCGCGAGCGGGAGGATGGAAAACCCTCTCCTTCGCGTGTGGTTAATGTCTAAAAGATGGAACAGAAGATTAAGCGATGAGTACTTTTCGCCCTCAAAGGCTCAGGCTGGGTTTCTAAATGTGCGAGGATTTGACCAGAAAAGGAGGAAAGGAGAAAAAGGTGTAAAGTTTGGGAAGAGGAACCTCGATGCTCTAGGTCTTAGCGACTGAAACGATTAAAGGGAAGAGGGAAGAATGTTTTGGGAATACGCCAAGGTTAAACTCTGGGGTTAGTGTGAGGGCAAGAGCAACGCGGAAGCTCTAACATTATTAATGTAGAAGGAGTCGTGATAATGTGTGTTTTACTGTATGCGTACGAGTGCTTGCATGTAAGGGTACCTTACCTTAGAGTGTGTGTTTGTGCAAGCTCGTATGTGTGCAAGTTTGTGTGTGTGTGTGTGTTGTATATGTATGCAAGTACGTATGTGTACGTTTACATATAGTGTAGGTCACTGTTTGAATATATAATGCATGCAAGGGCCCACTGCCCAACAAGTACCTCTAACAATTCCCTTGGAAAATAATGGCACCCTTCTGTTGCAGCAATTTCAAACTTCTTTCAGTATATTACATCTGCATATTCTTTACACACACACACACACACACACAGCCCGACCCTTACGACATAATACTATACAGTTGGTGCTTAATCCCTTTTCTGTTTAATGCCACCCCCTATGGATCACACCTCTCGCTTTTCTTCTCCCCGGTGGTGTTCATCCAAAACCCTTCTGCTTACGCTTAACCCCTGTGACTGACTGCATTTCACGTTAAAACGCAACGCTTCAGACGGAGTGAACTCTCTTCGGTAATGCTAGAAGGAAATTTCGTCTATTGTTTCTGTATTAACTTCCTTAAAGTTTCATAGTATAAACATAGAAGATATCTTTTTTATATCTTTTCGGGGTTTCCCTCGACCGTAACACCTAAGAATAAAAATAAACAACATTAGAGAGTGTTCGCCACCTAAAAGCCTACGCATCTCCTCTACAGATAACAACAGGACGGGTCTATCATCACTCTCGTAAGTGTAATTTATAGTGTTGTTTCCAGGAAAAGTGATCAGGGTGAAGGGTTGCAATACTGCTACTGCCACAACACTAAGCAATAAGTCATAATACAACGAGCCGAATCTGTTTCGATTTAATTCATCTTGGAATATATAATCATAAGTAAAGAAAAATATGTGGCAAAAAGAGTACTGACAAAGCACTTCAAATCTATACAGCAAACCAAATTCCATTCACTAGATACTGAATAGCTGATGTCAATCACTGTCTGTATATCTTTTGTTTAGCAATCCACGCCTAGCAGTAGTAGTAGTTTCTACAGATATGGAAGCTGCTGTCTGATAACGTGTGTTTACTGCTGGGAGAGAGAGGAATGATGGATAAACGTAGGGCGAAAGGAGGGAAGAGAAGAAAATTGTAAGAGGGATAATCACTTCATTAAAATGGAATTTATTTTTTCTCTGGATTTCTGGTTTGTTGTGAACAGAATCAAAGAACGCCACCAAGCCTGATACAAAAGCCGTTTCATGTGTATCAAATACCATCTTGTCAATTTTGTTTAACTAAGTCCTTTAGGTTTTTAAAGAGTTGGCCTTTACATAAAGACGCTATAGAACAGAGAGTTCATTGCTCAAAGAAAGCAATATCCATACAGGTGGTTCCCAAGATCACAAATCAACACGCATCATTCTATAATAGACGAGAATCGACCAAGAAAAAAACCTGCCCAACACTGAACCAGGTTGAATTCTGCCTTTCCTTCTCTCTTCTCTTCTCTCACCCCGCTGCAAGTTGCCCATCTCGCTGACGTCCTTGCGATCTACAGATGTTTCTTGACCTGCTTCCTTCCCTCACGACCCGCTGACATCCTCGTATCCTGTGGGCGTCCTCCTGACATCCTGCAGTCATGACCTGATGGCATCCTCATATCGGGAAAAACGTTTTCTCTTGATCTACTGCTGTTCTCGTGGCCTGCTGACATCCTCATACCAGAAGGATTTCCCCTGACCCGCTGCTGTCCTCATGACCTGGTGACATCCTTTATACCTGTCGCATGTCCCCTTGGTCTGCTTGTGTCCTTCGTGACTTCCTGATGCCCTCAAGATCTGCCGACTCCTACGTGACCTTTTCCTTGTGATGTGCTAATACCTTTATCATCCTGCTGACCCTATTTTTTTTTTATGACCTGCTGATGTTCTCAAAACTTGATGTCAGGAACCAAAAAAAAAAGGCGGAGGGGGAACGGTGAGGGGGAAGGAAAAAAAGGAGAAAAAAAAATCCTCAATTTGTGGTGAATCAGCAGAATTTTGGAGGAGTGTCGGAGAAAAAACATCTTCTGATCGTCAAATGAATTTTGAAAGACTCTCTCTCTCTCTCTTATTCTCTCTCTTTCTCCCTCTCTCCCCCCATGCGGTGAACGCTAGGCGATAGCCCTACCCAACAGCAAAATGTTGTAGGTACATAGGTACACATATTCTCTTCCTCACTCACTCTCTCTCTCTCGTTACTCTGTCTTTTCCCCGTTTCCACTTCCCGTCTCCAGAGAACAAGTAACGCCCGAAGTTTTTGTCCACATCTTTGCTACAGCTCGTCATTAGCGATGAGGCAACCTTTTACGGCGAGTCTTTCCCCTCTTGAGCTGTTTTGGAACTGTCATAGCAACACTGTATTCCAGTCAAGCCTCTCAGCTAGGTTTGTGCCTGGTTCTGTCTCTCACCTTCTCAATAACGATCACAAAAGAATCATCAGGCAAACAACAGTGAGCAGGATATGTCGCGTTTGTACTTTCGCTCCTCAGCGCAAACACCAAACTATAAGGCAATGAACGTTTGATAAGCTACTCAAAACCTTGAGTAGGCAGCAGGAATCCATGTCTATTGCGGAGAGTGGTATCTGAACTCATGCCATGTAGGCTTCACTACCTTATGCGAGTCGCAGAACACCCGATCCTCATGCTACGCGGGACGGAATCTTGTGTGAACGGCACTTGTCTCTGCCTTTAAGTCATCTATTCATTTTCGAAGTCAGGCGTCTATGTGGGGAAAATCAGTTTCAACAGCAGATCGACGAGATTAAGCGCTGCTTCGTATCAACGTTCCTCCATTTAAGTACTGAACTGAATACCTGAACATTTAGAGCTGAATACTATTCTATGACGAATGTGAACTCTCTCGACGGCTGTGCTTCAATATGGAGCAGGGAAATGATAAGACCTCTTTGAAATGAGATGTTTTTCGACGAGAAGGTCCTCTTTTTCGTCCAGCGACGATGATTAAACCTCGCTATATGGTTCTCTTTACTCTTGGTGTAACCACAAGCAGGCAGCGTCCAGTATAAAGGATAGACTATCATCGTTATTATCATAAAACTCCAAGAACCATTCCTCTGGAGTTCCTGTAGCTTCGAGGACGCGCCACAATCAGTATAGAAAGACGAGATACATATATGGATAGATCGATAAATTGATCGATAGGTAGACAGGACAGGCAGAATATAGACAGACAGATAGATAGACAGAATATACAGACAGACAGATAGACAGAAAAGCATAGTTTTGACAGAGATAGATCAGACATCAGATAGACAGAGACAGACACACACACATAGATAAATCAAAAGACGTATAATCAGAAATAGCTATAAAATGGATAGATAGGTAGATAGATGGAGAGATAGACAGAAAGCCGCTTCAGCAGCGATATAAAGGGGAGACAAGAGAACAGCAGACAAGAGGTGGAAAACACAGAGAAAAGAGACAAAGAGAACGAAGAGAAAGAAAAAAGAAAGAGAACGAGATATGAAAGGGACTCGGTTAATCATACAAGAAACGATGGAATCAAAAGACAAATAAAAAGTACAGAAAGACAGACGAACAGACAGGTAGACAGAGACAAAGACGGAATGAACAGAGGGGGGAAAACCATATGACGCCTCAAGGAGAAAGGGTGAGATCAGTTTCAGGGAAGGTGATAATGGCCAAGACCTGAGATGGAGGGCCTCACATATCAACCAGAATGGCTGGACCCCAAGATTAGGTGTCGACCCACATTGGCTGCCCGGGAGGGGAGGAAAGACACTCGTCTGATCACCCGGCACTCGATTGGCCACGGCGATTCGGGGGCGATCTGATAGCCTGCCTGTTGTAAATCATTGGCCAAGAGATTGGTTACGGGGATTCTCCCTCACTCGACACCCCAACCACAGAGCTGTAAACGGAGGGGATGATGAGAAGACGAGGGTAATTTCCAGATCTGTAGAGAAGTAAAAAAGTGCAGACATTTTCATCCTGACCTGAAAACAAAAAGACGTGACGAGGGTAATTTTCAGATCTGTAAATAAGTAAATAAAAGGCCAGACATTTTCATCCTGATCTGTAAACAAAAATACGAGAGCAATTTTCTGATCCGTAAATAAGTTTAATAAAAGTCCAGACATTGTCATCCTATTCTGTAAACAAAAGACGAGAGCAATTTTCTGATCTGTAAACAAGTAAATAAAAGTCCAGGCATTTTCATTCTGACGTGTAAACAAAAAGACGAGACCAATTTTCCGATTTGTAAAATAAGTTAAAAGAAGTCCAGACATTTTCATCCTGACTTGTAAACAAAGTTTCGAATACATGTTGTGTTCCACTTCATATCTCATCAATAAAAGGGTGAGGAACTGACACTATAAACTGGGAAAAGGAGAACAGTGATCAAACGCATTCACTCTGCCCGGCAAACGTGAAATGAAAACTTCAAACTTTCCTTTTAAACAGTCTTCTTGAATGGATAGATATGAACAGGAGTCTCGTACACTTCCAGGCCTGTAAGTAATTGGATCGTGCCTAGTCACCTTCCTGGCCTTTCCCGAGGTAATAAACAAGAGAGAAAAATGACTTGAGGAATTACGGATCTCCAATTTGGATTCTTATGCAAAAGGACGGAAGAAGTCCCGGATATCCGACGACCTCTTGCGCCAGTAAACCTGGAGGCTAGAGCCGTGAAAGACTGTCTCCTGTGATTCATTAATCAGAGAGAGAGAGAGAGAGAGAGAGAGAGAGAGAGAGAGAGAGAAAGGACGTTTAAGTGAGTGTACGGAAGTTATTCCCACCTTTAACAGCTTAATTTTGCGTCCTCACCTTAATTACTATTCTCAGTTTCCATTTCAGGACTTAAAAAGAGAGAGAAAATGGAGATAGTACAATGATGAGCTACCACGTTGAGGCCCAGACTGAATAACGTACCCTATGAAGGACGACTCAACGACTTAAGATATGCACTTAAGAGGAGAGAAGGTTAAGGGGTGATTTGATACAAGTACTCAAAATCATCAAGGGCCTCGATACTTTCGATATAAGCTACTTAAGGCTACAATTGTCCGATTTCACTCGTAGTAACAGAGACCAACTCTTGGGCAAACGTTATAACTCGGATGAGGCAAAATTCTTTATCATCAAAAGCATTTTTCACATATGGAATGATTTACCAATAACAGTATTTGAAAGCTGCACCACTGATACATTTAAGACGGCACTTCATGAAGATTTTTCTTCATATCTTCGAGTGACATTACTTGCGCTTCCTTAGATACCCAAAAATGTTTACAGATACGTGTTGTTGAATCACTTGCACGTCCTTATACTCTCTACACACTAAGTTGCGAGTTTCTGATCCTTTCTACAATCACAAACAGCCCCGAAATAAGCCAGTGGTATGTTGCTATTTGAATATACACCTTGACATTCCTCTGTATTCTGTATTCCTTCGAGATCTGAGAGTTTCTCACCTCCTGCTTGAATCATACTTTGTCCTAATTTACGCTCCTATTATGACTAGTAACGTGTTTAAGATCTGCAACCAGTTTCCTGTCGTCTGTCTAGAAAAGACCAATTCTAATCTGGATTTTCGTTAAAGCCATCAGGAAAATTAACGCGTTCTGCTGGCTCCTGGTGCGACATTCCATTTACTGGATGACAATGGAAGTGACTTTAAATGAACGCTATCCATTCCCTAGCAACGTGCGAGGTTCTATTTCTTGAGGGGTGGAAATATTCCGAACGGGTAAATCTTCTGGTTTAACTACTACAAGAGCGGAGTGTTAAGTTTTTCTAGCGTAAATGGGGCACATGAGAGAGGAAGTGGGCACGGTACATCGTTTTTAAGAAGCAAGGGAGTTTTGTGCATCTTCTCAAGGGAGACGAGAAGCTTTGTGATACCAAGATGTGGTTAGGCTGGACTGTATGCCATTCACTACACAGACGACGGCCTTTTACATCGTCCAGTATGGATGAAAACGGAAGGAGAGTTTATAATACATCATTCACTACGGAAAACGGAGCTTTCTAAAACGTGAAAAGAAAATGGAAGACGGGAGAAAGGGAGGAAGCCCTACACATCGACAGGTTGAGGAGTCTCGTCCATCACAATCTGCACAAGATAGTCCCTTTTGCACATTACCCAGCAGGGTTAGGAGGCACTGTGTATAAAGGAGGCACCAGTCACAACGCACGACGGGGAGCTTTTCCACAGTCCTGTATGCAGATCAATGAGTAAGGATTATACTTTGTTTCACCAGGAGTGAGAACCTTATACCTCTTCCCTCATGCAGGCGACTTTGTACATTCCCCAGGGGCGAGATCGAGCTCATTTCATGACGCACCCCATGCAGAGCGTGGGTACCGTACAGTCCATCATCACCCACTGTGGCCTGGGGCCACGTATTTTCTTTCCCAAAATAGGATTCGGATCTTGTAATACAACCCTCCTGAGGATGGGACTTACTTCATGTCATCCACGCAGGATGGTAGCAGTTGTGGGTAACGTCCCACAAACAGAATGGGTCACTCGTAAACTGTCCCCAAAATGGCGTGGGTGCATTGTGTAACGTTCCACAGTCTACTCCGTGGCATCGTAAATAATCCTAGAAACAGAGGATGGGTAGAATACGCCAGACCAAGATACGGTTTCCTGCACAGGGTACGGAAAATCAACTTCCACCCACAAGCCTGAAGAAGGAACTGTAGAGTTTTCACAAGCATAATGACCTGTGGTCCCGACCAGTGGACGTGGCCAGCTTCTCGAGTGCTGGGGAAACCTCGTAAGGAGAGAAGGGACTCCTGGGGCAGAGAGAGAGAGAGAGAGAGAGAGAGAGAGAGAGAGAGAGAGAGAGAGTGTGTGTGCATACTGGAGTATAGATATGATACATATACAGTATACACGGTTGACAGACTAAACGAGTGTAAAACTCTTCGAAACACGCACATAGCAATAACACACACGAGGTGGCATGTTTGGACAATGCTGTTCAAAAGGGTTTAGCCTGAATTAGTACCTCAAATCAAAAGAAAATACCGAAGGCGGAATGATAATTATCAAGAAAGAAGTAGATTGTACCTTAACTGCTAGAGAAATGGATAACTTTTGTAAAGCTCGTGTTGAGTCCTATTGAATATAACGTAGGGGGTAGAGATCTGAATGATGGTGGTGGCGTCGAGTTCGAGTTTACGGTGTTCTGTAGTGTTCATTAAAGTGATATGTGGGCCCCAGACTAAAGATCACAATGCAGAGTTAAAGGTAATAAGATTTGGCTTTAATCGCGACACTTGCCAGATGCTTCTGGTATTATTGTACGTGGGTACCTCGTGACAGCACTAGGATCCCGATTCCTCTATCAAGGAATAAAGTATTAAAACAAACTGAACTGATTTGGCTTAATCGCACTAAGTGGAAAAGGATGCAGCTTTGTTATGAAGTTAGAGAAGCCTAGCTGATGCAATAGTCCATAAAGGGTACAGACGCTCATGTCTTTGCCGGTTGCTGGAAATATAAGGCAAAGAGCAGCAGGCAGGAGGAGAGAGAGAGAGAGAGAGAGAGAGAGAGAGAGAGAGAGAGAGAGAGAAGAACAACTTGTACATAAGGTAAATAATCATCGGAAAATGTTCCATAACTTTACCAGGGACAATTTGAACGTCAAAGAGGAGTTGCTGCGAAAACGGGCAGACGATGAGGTAATCTTACAGAAAAAGGAGTAGAAGTCTTTGAAGTAATGAACTATATACGTATTTCAGTCAGGGCTTACAAATGAATATGATAAAATCTCCAGAGTTGAATGGTAACTCCAGTGGACAAATGTTGATGAAACTGTTATTATGGACGGAGACGATACAACTACATTGCTGAAAGAGCTAGGTTAGGCTGAATCCCCAGGAGCAGACGGGATATCCACAAGGATACTGAAGCAGAGTGTACGGCAGAGTTTGCCGAGCCTTTAAAGATCGTATTCAGAAAGGCTATGCCAACACAGGGTCACTAAGTCTCGGGGGAACTGGGAATATGGTGATGTCATTGCAGTGTAAACGTACGGAGATCGATACAAAATCCCTTGAATCTTAGACCGACGTCACTGATGGGGATATTTTGTGATAGTAAAAAGAAAAAAGGGAAAAGTGATTAGAGGAATGTCGATTATAGAATCTTTAAATGACTGACAGTTTGGACTTGCACGTGAAAGATCATACGTTGTCAGACTGATAGATAACCGAATTGTAGTTGTACAGAAGGAAAAATATGCAACTCGAATGGCGCCTAAATTGGAATTTTATGGTTCGTGAATGAAGGTCGAAAATACTCAAGATTGCTTTCCTTAAACACTACAAGAAAAACGGGATGGGAAATTTCATTTATTACGTACATGAATTTGGGTTGGCAGATTTGGATAAGGATTCATTTTACAGACCTTGAAGCTGAGAGCTTTGAGTTACGTAAGCGGAAGAGTGGAAAGAACGCAGTGAGAAAGGAGGAAAATTTTTCCGCTGTAATGAAATAATACTTGGAAATAATGGCGAGGGCGTAGTATGTATGAGGAATCCGAGTCTTGGCTAAACTCTTCCAAACTGATAAATGTGCACGAGAGGATGGACAATGTGAGCGTCGCTCACTTCTCGTATGTGCAAAGAGTCAAGAAGAGATAAGCAGTTACATTCACCCTCTGGGTTCCTCGTCAGACAGTTTGGAATGAAGTTACTGCCCCATCTCCGTCACCATCACCTCTTGCTATCCACGTTCCCTCGTCTCACGGGTTGTAAGTCGACACTAAAACCCTATCGCAAATGCACAAAAGCTCATACACACCGCTACAAGAACTGGCCCTATCCCAGACAATGTGGACATCAACAACAGTAAGCAGACTGTATGCAAAGTGTCACCTTGTGTCTGTCTTAAGACTTATTGATTATACTCCCTCCCTTCTATTATATAACGCCTCCTTATTGTTGGTGGTGGTTTTCTCAATTCCTTTGAAGCCTTCTTAGCTGAAGTAAAAAGGCTTAAGTAAAGTCAGTAAATGTTCTCATTTATACCTCTTGTCACATACATACTCACTCATGCAAACACACAATCACACATACACAAACACACACCCATAACCAGCCTTTACTCTAACCAATTATCAGCACAGCCAACTGTCAGCACAACCAGCCTTCAGTACAACCATCCGCGGACATAACCAGCTGCAGGCCAGTCCAAAACGTCAGCAGTTCATCTCACAAAACACTTAGCAATCGGTAAACTTAGGATTCAAAACATGCCAGTAACCCCAAGACGCCAGTGATACCAACCTAGGGACGTCCACGCCTTCTTACACCTACCTCTATGCACGTCCAGCCGTCACAACTTCCAAGCTTTTAAAGCGCGTCTAACTCTCAGCATACCCAGCCCTCAGCACACACATAGCCTTAACTAGATCCCTCAGGACAGCCAGACTTCGAGACATCGAACCCATTAGTAAGCACACCAATGCCAAAGCCTAACAAGCCCTAAGGACACCAGCTCCGAGAATATCCAGCCTTCTGTCGTCTACCCAGCCTTAAGCAACCCGCGCCTTTGTGCTCTTAGCCTTAAGGACACCCAGCCCTATGCATACTCAGGTAAACCAGCTCTATTATACCCACACCTTAGAAAAGACATACCTCAGTAACCCCAACTCAACACATCAAGCTCTCAGCATACCCAACCCTGAGAACACCCAGCCCCCAGAACACCTAGCTCTTGGCAAAACCCAACCGTCCCTCCGAAACCTCCGGTCCCCAGCACACCCACCTCTCAGCATGCCCGGCCGTGTATCCCTTCGTTACTCAGCCTCGGCCCAACTTTGCGCGAAGGCAAATTAGAATTTTCACGTATTAGAGGAACGCGCCTCGCCTCGCGATCCAGAATTATTCGCCACATGTTACAACTTCTGTAATGAGTTCGCGACAGTTTAACTGCATTGTAAAATACATTTATCGAAGTGCTAGAGTTCTCTCAACAACCGGGGAAACAGCTCCTGATCCAATACTGCCGATGCCACAATTCGTCCAGAGTGTCTCCCGCAAAAAGAGAAGAAAGTTGAAAAAACACCCAAAACTCGCACGCGCGCGTTTGTGACAATCACTGCGGGGATTGGTATTCACTCTGAAATCCTGCAGCAACACTGCTGGCAGGCCGTAGCCTTCCAAACAATCTCGGCACAAGAGACATCTCTCGTCACAAGCTCCGAAAGCTATTACCAGGGTGCCTTATCTTCCCTATTTTCAGCTAATCAGGGAATGCCCTTCGGTGTGTGTGTATATATATATATATATATAT
>JAYMFT010123540.1:0-13199 GCA_038088735.1 Panulirus argus | reverse complement strand
TATATATATTGCATATGAGATAGCCAAGATTAGGGCATTCAGTTGCTAGTTCCGTCTCAGCTACCATAGTGTAAAATGATTATATGAAAACGTTCCTGAGAACGATCCTTCCTTTGGTTACCATTTCCATTCTTTATCTAGCCTTAGAGCACAGCACCATTTGCGATCGTGAAGCCAATAAATGATGAATTCACAGCTATTAGTATGACTATAGTGGTAAATGATCAGGGTAGATCATTAACTGTTGCGGTGGAATGACTGGTATGTGTAAGAGTAATGATAGTGGTAGTGTCTGGAATTTGTTGGATGATGGTGGAGGCTGGTAGGCACAAAGTCGTGCTGGTTGTGGTAATGAATGTATATTGATGGTGGTGAAACTCTTGAAGTTAGGCCTATAAAGATGGTGTTTCTGGTGATAACTAGAGAGACGTTACTATAAGTCTGTTGGTGATAGGGCTTAGTGAGGGTTCAACGGTGTACAAATGGTTGCAGCAACACCCAAAGGTGTAAATATAAATCTTTCACCATTTCGAAAATCAGCATAGATCTTCCTATAGACGGGTCTAACGTTGGAGAGTGTGTCTAGTTTTAAGCAAAGTTTTATCTTATCTTTGGTGTATCTTGTCTCAGATGAAATTTGCTCACTTTATGATATCTTCCTTGTTTGTAGGGCCCTGCCTTGCCAAGGGTTTGTAGGGCCCTCCCCGGCCAATTGTTTGTAGGGCCCTGCCTTGCCAAGGGTTTGTATGGCCCTGCCTTGCCAAGGGTTTGTAGGGCCCTCCCCTGCCAAGGCTTTGTAGGGCCCTGCCTTGCCAAGGGTTTGTAGGGCCCTCCCTTGCCTAGGGTTTGTAGGGCAATGCCTTGCCAAGGGTTTGTAGGGCCCTGCCTTGCCAAGGGTTTGTAGGGCCCTGCCTTGCCAAGGGCTTGTAGGGCCTTGCCTTGCCAAGGGTTTGTAGGGCCCTCCCCTGCCAAGACTTTGTAGGGCCATGCCTTGCCTATGGTTTGTAGGGCCCTCCCTTGCCTAGGGTTTGTAGGGCAATGCCTTGCCAAGGGTTTGTAGGGCCCTGACTTGCCAAGGGTTTGTAGGGCTCTGCCTTGCCAAGGGTTTGTAGGGCCCTGCCTTGCCAAGGGTTTGTAGGGCCCTGCCTTGCCTAGGGTTTGTAGGGCCCTGCCTTGCCAAGGGTTTGTAGGGCCCTGCCTTGCCAAGGGTTTGTAAGGCCCTGCCTTGCTTAGGGTTTGTAGGGCCCTGCCTTGCTTAGGGTTTGTAGGGCCCTGCCTTGCCGCCAAGGGTTTGTAGGGCCCTGCCTTGCATAGGGTTTGTAAGGCCCTGCCTTGCTTAGGGTTTGTAGTGCCCTGCCTTGCCTAGGGTTTGTAGGGCCCTGCCTGGCAGGAGTCTCTCTTTGGAGTAAAGTTTCCTCCTTTGTCCCAAGTTACCAGTCTGGTGTTGGATTTCCCACCTGGATGGGAGTTTCTCTGTAATGTTGAGTTTCATCCCTGTGGATGGTCCCTCCTCAAGTACAGGGTTTCCTTTTGTTCCGAGTTTCTATTTACAGAATTTCAAGTAGAAAGTCGAGTATTCTCTCTGGTACAGAGTTTCTCTCTTTTCATCTTCGTTCATATTGTGATATGCCGTATACGGCTACCACACACACACACACACACACACACACACACGACCTGACAGTATTGTTAACATGAGATATCCCTCATTAGGAAAGATTTACTCTCTTCTTTACCCTTGGACTGGTGTTAGACCAGCCTGCTGGAGATCAACTCTCGCAATCTGGCCGAATGATATATCTTCTTCTCCAAGAAATATTTCATCAGTATCACCAGAGTAATGTTTACCGTACTTTACCTGTACCCGGGGTGGCTGGCGTAGCTGGCAGTGTCAACAATAATCCCACCTTTATCCTCATACGCCTGGCACTATATTGGTGAAAAAGACTTTTCTTCTCTTACACTGTCTCTGCTTTGACATGCACCGTTGCCACGTGTCCCCAATTCATTTCTCATATTTCTGGCAAATCATACTAGACTGTCTTTATTGTATTGGCCTGATGATGATACATCATTATGCCTTGTCAATTATCTACCTGTAATTTTTCATCATAACAACACAGACTCCAATCCTCTATAAGTCTTGTCTGCTTCTGATGCATTATTATATCAGTTCCAGTTCTGTCCTTCATCCAAACATGCAGCTATACAGTGAAAACTGTGTTTTTCTTATCTTGATTATACCTACAGTATCGCCTCTCTCCTGTGTTTGATATCCTCAGATGCAACAGTTCACATAATCACCATTTTACTTAAGAATGGTGATGTCTTAACTAAATTTTTTTTTGTGTGTTATAAGGAGAGATAAGATATATCTCAGTACATACCCATCTTCTCTACGAATTGTTGTGAAGCATTCTCCAGCACTGCATTCCCAAGTGTCAACTGGAGGCATGTTGAGTCAGCTCCAAAACAAAGGTGAAAACTGATATTTTCACATCAACGTGTTGAACATGGGTGGCGCGCCTGCCTACCCAAGCAGCCGTGTTGGGGAGCGGTGCTGTGTGGTGATTTTATTGTCCAGCCATTCCACCAGACCAGGATGGGATAACCGTGTTCAAACCCAAATTTTCTTTATCAGGAATTATGATTATCATTCAGGTAACATTTCTTTAAATATGACTACTTGTGGTTCTGGAAGTGATATCGATAAAAAAAAGAATGTGAGGATGATGATGTTCATGATGACTATGAATCTGGTCCCGAGACGAACTTCATCTCAAGATTTCGAAAAGCAACTTTGTGATACCTGTGCGTGGTTAATGACAGCGGTGGCTGTGCTACTGCTATTGATTACAACGGTGGTAGTGCTGTTGTTGTCGACATCAGCAATGGTGGTGCTGCTTTTGATGTTGGTGGTAATACAGATGTTGGTGACGTTAGAAGTGGTGGTACTATAGTTGCCTGTGGTAAGGGTGGCGGCGCCTCTGTCCATGGTAATGCTGATGTCTCTGGTGGTGGTACCGATGTTGTCAGATGTAGCAGTGGTGGCACGGCTGTTCTTTTGCTGGTGTTATTTATGGTCCTAGTGTTGGTGTTGTTACCAAAGATGGTCCTACTACTGTCGATGTTGGTAGTGGCGTTAGTGGTAATGTTTACTTGTAATGTTGGTGGTGATGATGTTCTTTAGTGGGTATGTTAGTGGTGATGATGTTTAAGTCAGTAGTTGTGGTGTTATTGTTGTGGTAACAAAAGTATTGTTGTTAGTGTTGATGTTAATGGTAGTTTTGGAGTTACTGCTGAAGGCAGTAGTGGTTTTGCTGCTGTTGTCGACCACGATAATGGTTCTTGTACTATTACTGCTAGAGAAATTGTTGTTATTGGTGTATATGATACTTATGTTGACAGCAGTTGTTGGTAATGATGTTGACAGCAGTGATGGTGTTTCAGATAGAAAGAAGTGCTGTAACTGATGCTGCTGGTGATGATGGTGTTACTGCTGAAGTTCATGTCACTACTCCTGCAGCTGTTGGCCCTGTTGCTATTGTGCTCGTTGACGGTGATGGTGTTGCTGCTGTCGATGGTGATGACGCTGCCGTTGGTGATGATACTGGTGCATTTATGTTGCTGATTCGAGTGTTTCTTCTGCTGTTGATGACGATGATGTCCTGCTACCGTTGATTTAAGTGTTGCTACTGCTGTTGTTGAAGGTGATGCTACTGTTGTTGGTGGTAGTGCTGCACTTGATGTTGATAATGTTGCAGTTGCTGGTGCAGTGATGCTGTCATTGATGATAATGATGGTACAACTGTTCTTTATCACTGTGGTGCTGATGGTAATATTGGTGATAGTGACGCTGCTGCTGTTGATAACGGTCGTGGTTCTGTTGGTATTGATGATGTTGCCATTTTTGTGACTGCTGTGGTGCTTTCACCGTTGATAATGGCTGCGCCACATCGGGAATGCTGGGCTTTATGAATGCTGAATTTGTCGCTGATTAATGATCAGAAAGTGGCAGTTGCTGCCACACATGTAACAACCATTCAGCTGGCCTGAAGCACATCATAATGCCCTTCAATATATACCACTCCAAAACTTTTAGAACAATCGCTCACTACATGAATCCAAATCTGGCTAATCAGTTATGTATTGCAAAGGCTTAGGTCTCCGAAGAGCGACCCCTTAACCTATAATAGTGTTACAACTGTAGTGACGTAAACACATACAGCTGGACAGGGTTACCACTCTGGCAAGGTTGTCAAAAGAAGTGTGTTAATTCCGTGAAATGGCACCAGAAGCAGACTGCCTTACAGCATCATGTCATGATCTCTGAGCAGCGCCCGTACCAGGCCCTGACTCCGGCGGTGTATACCGTCCGCTGTCACAAGGGATCAGCGTTGTTGCTAAAAACTTCTTTTGTATTCAAAAGTTTCTTTGTAAGGGAGGTTTTTTTTTTTTTGCAAACTGCTTCAGTCACGGACAAAAGATCTCATCGTTGTCAGGTTTAAAACGAAGAGGGAGGTAAAAGAAAGAGAAAAATGAGAAACAGTATGAGCTGAGAAAGGGAGACAGGAAAAGTGTGAAAGTAAAAGGCATATAAAAGCACAAACACACACACACACACACACACATACACTATTTCCACGTCACCTGGACACTCTTAATTTACAACAACTCCCTCAAGAGAAATCCTGCCACCTTACCGTTGCGCTCGTGTTCCATATCCATCACCAGTTGTGTTCCTCTCCATCTCACAACATTGTGTTTAAAGACTGCTGACCTAGACTTCTTCTCTTGCGTCCTGCCTGTGTCCCCCCCCCCCCAAGTGACAGGCACTTTCTTTCGTGGAAAATTTTCAGCTTCATTTACAGTCAACCATAAATGATATAACCTGAGTCCATTATGTTAGTTTCTTCTCATAATACCTCTTGATTATGGCAATTCTTTCTAACTTTATGATGATAACTTTTGCCGTAATCATTTTACCTCTTAAACAGCGTTTCATTTCTACCGCACTGTTTCTTTTCCTACAACAAATCCTTCATATGTAGGGATCTGGCGGCCGTATGATAAAGTCATTGTCACCTGGTTACTGATTTACAGACGAAAATGTAATCATCTTATATAATGCATCATCACAGTTCACTTTCTAGATTTTGTGCCTAAGGGAACGAAAGATATGTTTCTCACCTAATCTCACGAATCAAAGCTTTTCGACTTCATGGATGCACATCTAGGAAGCTTGTAGACTCGTGACCAGATGACAGATATATGAACGCGTGATGATGCAGCTGATATAGTGAGTTCATGAGACTATCGTTACTATAATCACAAGCCAGGATTCTATTAAAATGGTCTTAGTATAAGTAAGCGCGATTAATCATGAATTCAAATTTCAGAAAATGATGCGATAATCAATGTTCATGAAATACTAGCACATAATGCGTGACGTGAATATCAAGATACAAAGCGAATCACACAACAGAATAACAAAAAATAAACAGAAGTGAGAAGGCGAGCTTGAATCATGTGAACTAAAGTGATATTTTGTACAGAGAAAATTAAATCCAATCTTACTTCCCATCGAGTGATACACTACAGAGAGAGTCAACAGCGGAGTTAGTTAGACTAGGTAATTGATAGCTAAACCAATCACCACCGAATTATCAAAAAAGAGAAAAAAATGGAAAAGAGTAAATCTCTCTAACATCGTTACCCCCGCTGCAATTGCATGGAATGCATCAGGCGTCACACAGCCTCTGAAATCACTCATGCTCATCCTCAATTCAAGTCCAGTGTTACTGTGAAACTTGAACTTCCTCATTTGCATAAACGTTTCTTGCTCTTTAACTCTTCAAGACAAGGTGATTCCATTTGCACCAACTCCTCTTTACAAAAAATGATTTCATCGTATCTGAACCCAATCATTCTTCTGGCATCATCATCCAAAATATCCTCAGCCCTAATCAAGTCTCTAATTCTACCTTCTACCTTCTACCGTCTACCTCTCCTCTTTGTACCTTCTTCTGCACTGCTGTATCATATGCCAAACTTTTTTCTTAACCACATCAGCCTAAAGAATTTTCTTTATACCTGATATCGTTCTCACAGATGCAGCCCCTTTTCATCTGCTTTCTTCATTTCAACGAACACACGCCCTTACATGCATAATCGAAGCGGCCCAACTTTCTATCCAACTTGCACCACAGTATAATATGCAGAAAGCAACTGTGACGACTTGAATTCTGTTTCTTCATGATTAAGAATAACATGACCATCACATGACCTCGCTCTCGCCTCACGTGCAGCCGGCACATAAAAAAAAAAAAACATATAAGGTAAACATAATGACATCACGAAACTTTAACGCGTTGCCACATTCTTTTCATACTCCTCAGTTGACCACTAATTACTTTCACACATGCACGACTTCTGTCATTTAGGAGCTTAACAGCATTCAGAACTCTACTTACTTTAAAGAGTCAGGACGTCCTAAGAGCTTCCATTTTCACTTTATTACGTATCATTTCTACATCTAAAGTTAAACGCCAGAGATACTTACTCAGTTATGTTCCCTAGCAGGTTACCAAGTCTGTTTACGGTGGTCGAGCAACCCCACCTTGGTCACTAACATGCGGGAACGGGTTGGGATTTCTTCCTAGTCCTGTGGCTATTCCCCATAAAGGGTGCATGTGGCCTCGAATGAGAGACACGGCGTGCTGACAACGGAATGTGAGAAAAATGAAATATGAAGGTAAGAAGATGAATGGTGAAGACACTTTTAGAAAGAGAAAATCAGACACGTTAATTGTGTGTGTGAGAGAGAAGCCGAAAAGCAGTTGAACCTTAGAGGGTAAGGCAGTGAAGTGTGTGAGACATTTCTGCAAGAAGATACAGATGGTTGCGCAAGAGGTGTAGGGATGAATGATTGCAAGAGTGACAGCCGAAGATTGTTACCAGCAGAGGTCAGGTATGAAAGGCTGAGGACTTTTGTAATGGTTAGATATGTTACATGTAAGGCTAGCGTAGAGGTGGTTAAGAGTGTCACGTGGGGGAGGGGAGAGAGAGAGAGAGAGAGAGAGAGAGAGAGAGAGAGGCAGTAGATATGTGTGAGGATCGGTGTGTGACGAGTGACATGAATGGACGGGTAGAGGACAAAACGGAAGAGGGAGTGAAAGGGTGATATGAGATCCTAGATGCAAATGACACTTGTGAAATAACACATGCATTGAGTGTCGGCGGCGCGGGTGTTGGGAATAGCCTTTATGAATATATATTCATAAATACATTTGCTCCAGACACAGGAAAGAAATGAAAACCGAGAGCATGGCTAATCATTTCTTTTTTGGGTTGCGGAGGTTTGTGAGACTGCATGTCTAGGCTGAAGAAAGGGAGAGACAAGATGGTGGAATGAAGATTTAAGAAACCTGAAGGAAAAGAGTGTCTGGAAGTCAATGAACCCTCAAAAAGTTGCGTTAAATAGAGAGCAAAGAATGCAGAAGAGAAATCCTTAAACAGCAAATTGAAGATGATTTATGTGAATGAAATGAATGCAAAGAATTATTTCAGATGAGCAATAAGGAAGACTGTAAGGAAAAACTATTCTGGAGAGAGGTAAAAAACGCTGAAGACAGGTATGTGCAAAAGTGCGTGAAACAGAACTGAGAGAATTTAGAGGCATGGGATGAAGTGTTCAGGATCTGGAGAGGGGGTGTCTTTAACAAAATGATTGGAAATGATGGTGGAATAAGTAGACGTGTTATTGGTGCAGTAGGAACATAGATAATGAGGGAGAGGAAAAGATGCATAAGAGATGGAGAAATTATGAAAGAGGAAGTAAGTGGAGCACAGAACCTTTAAAGAATGGAAAAGCTGGAGTTGTATGCGCAGAGGTGAAAGAGGTGAAGCTGTTGTGAAGTGGACTTGGAAGGAGTGGCCACGTACCTGACAACTGAACGGATGTAATGATTGTTCTGGTGTGTGTAGGAAAAGGGAGAAACGCTCATTATAAGATTTGAAGAGAAGGAAGTATCCTCATCGTAGTTGGCAAGATGTATGATCGGACTATGATTGTTTATGCTGAAAGGATTGTGAGCCTCTTGCTGAGGAACGACGAAGCTTATTTGGAGAGGGAAGACGGCGTGTGCAGAGAACTTTAAAACTTAGATAAGAAGAGAAAGTGAAAAGATGATTAGACAGAAAGATGATAAAGTGGCTAGATAAGTGTGCACCGTAGCTCGGTGCCTTTGTCTCTAAATTACCTATTCTTGTATCATAAGTTTGACGGAAGTTGTACGAAATAACATTTGATGTGTTTATTCCGTTAGTATTGTCGTTCAAGTCTCTGTACTATATCCTATCCATATTGGCACCTCCAGCTCATCTCTTTGTTCTATCTCTCGTCCTATCCATAATTCCATACCAATTCACACCTCTCGTTATGTTCCCTGCCTCATTCCCGTTACGCCCTCGTGTCCTCTCTCTCTCAAATGACCATCGCCTCGTAGATTGTCCCATTTCCCACCTCATTAACGTCGCATCATTTATATATCCTTCTTTTAATGGCTTCTCCCAACAAACATCCCCATTCTCCTTCCAGTTCCTCGTCCTTTGCTTGGTCTCATCCCTCATCCCATAACTCATCCATATCTTGCCCTGTCCCTCTTCCCCTACCTCGGCTTTCCTTTCGACTCACTTCTGATTATCTTCGCAGTTTTCCTTTGTTTTACTCGCTTTATTTTTCCACCACTATCATTTCATTTCGATCCACCTCAGTCTGCTCGCGACTTCCCTGCCTGAGCTCTTATGTCTTTAGTATACATGATGCCTGCCCAAGCACCTGCCTCTGCACCAGTTCTCGCATTCTGCAGTGCCCACCACCCATCTCCATTTCACGCCTTTATTCACCACGGATCCTATATCAGGCCTCACCCATCCTAGGTGCTACTATCATTGCCCCATCATTCGTCACCAAATCCCAACCGACTTAACAACCGCCACAACAATCCCAACTCAAATTCTTTAATTGCCACGATCCTTGACCGAAATTATTTTTACCTCTCAGCCATCGTCACCCGCACTACATCTAAGCCTTACCTATATTCATGTTCATTCTACCTTACGACTTTCCGGTGAAAATTTCTCTCAGGCGTATTAACGCTGCGAGGTATTTTTTTCTACCTGTTTTTCCGTCCAGCGTGTTGCCGGAGGGAGTGGAAGGAGGGAAGGGAGTCTTTACTTTGCTATTCTTTTCTTCTACAGCTTTTAAGGGGACTGCATTTTTTTCTTTGTTTTTTGAGAAGTGTTAAGGCCAGACCATCTCGCTTGGACATTGTGTCCGCGTGGCCTTTGTATCTATGTAACACACACTCTCTCTCTCTCTCTGACCATCCTTAGCCATTTTCATCCTTCCCAACCTTATCTTTCTCATTCGTCACACTCGCTGATCCTAATCATACCTTCCACATTCAGCAGTATCCCTGCCTCAGCCTTCATCACCTTCACTCTCTTCCAAACCCAAATCTCTCTCAGCCGCCACAGTCCCTGCCCAACCAGCCCCGCCCACTCATAGTCACCGTATTCCTGCTCCAGTCTTCCCTAGAGGCCCTCGCCGTGTCTTCATCTTCCTCAGCCATCATCGGACCTGTCGCAAACCACTAACCCTCTTTAATTCCGAGCTTCCTCATTCATGACCATCCTTGTCTCCGTTTTCTTCAGCTGCCGCTATTCCTCCATCACACTTAAGGTCGATACTATCCTCGATATATCCCCTGTTATACTCATTTAAAAATATACTCGTATCATCCCCAATCCTCATCTTTTTCTATCACCGCCATCCCTATTCTATCCCCCAGCATCCAGAGCAGCCATCATTCCAACCGTACCTATTAGTCTCCGACGAAACCGTCCCAGCCTCAACCTTTCTTCGATGCCTGTTATCACATCCTTATTCCTGATCCCAATTAGCAACTACAACTCCTGTTCCAGAACTCATCTTCCTCATTTATCATCATCCTTAGCCATTTTCTTATCTCCTCAGTTATCCTGCTCGCTAGTCCAACTTTCAACCTCACCTGCTCCAAAACGGGAGTTCTTCAACGCCACCATTTCAACTCAAGTTTTCGTTTTCCTTAGGAACCAACATCCATGCCCCAACCCTCATCTTCCCTAACCCTTTTTTTAACTCAGTCACCATCGTCCTTGTCCCAGTCCTCATTTTCCTCAGCTGACACTATCACTGCCCTCATTCTAGCACATTTTCCTCCATGGTATTCTCTTCCCCTTTGTTATATCTTCTTTACTGCTTCATTCGTTTCCTCTCTTGAGTTTTTCTCCTGTACCGCAGCTCTCATCTCCCTCGCCCTACCATCCCATAACTTTCTATGTCACTCTTTATCTTACTCGACCCTCCCAGGCTGGTCACCTTGCCCAGAATTCCTTATTCTTCAGTAATCTTTCCCAGTCTTCCCTTTTCCTCCATCCTGTCCAAGTCTTCAGCACCATGTCCCAGTCTTCTATATCCTGCTGTAATTGTAGTCACATTTTCTCAACTATCTTTTTTTCTTCAGGCAGCAACATGAATCCCTTGACCTCCCCACACTAGATACTGCTTATAGCTACAACTCCCTCCCTGTGTTCCTGCCTTGCACCAAACCTTTCCTGCGTATTCCTCCCAACCCCGCTGTAACTTTCTCCTTGCATCCTTGGCCATCCGTACCTTCCGCCAACCTACCTACATTTCCTCGATCCTGGCGTTGGTTCAGCAATCCTTATCACGTGATTGCATCCATTCCCTGATCCTCTGCAAAAATTTCATGATCTTATAGTTTTTCTCTAACTTTTCTAGGCCTGTTATAACCCTGCGCGACATAACTCCAAAACTTCTCAATTCTTACTTAGTCTGTCCTATCTCAACTCATTCACATCACTAATTCCTTAACTTTCCCTAACCTTTAACAATCATGCCCAATTCACTACATCCAGCTTAACTCTGTCCCTGAACTTCCTTCGGTTCACTTCTATAAAAAGTTTCACATTCTTGAGACGACGTCTTCCCTCGTCAAAATACTGTAAGTAATCTTAACGTCTCCGTTATTTCTGAATGCATCCCATACTTTCCCGGCGATTTCCTAGTATTCCCTACCCTTCCTACGTACTCCAAAGCCTTTTCATATTTTTCTAATCCTCCACATAATTTTCCGACTTCCCCTGACTTCCATAACCTCAAAAAAACTTCAGCCAGATCCAGACTCCCAAACAGTTCCGTAACCCTTCTGCTCTCCCCATCAAGCCCCGACGCTCCCCACCCATCCCCAGCCCATGACCTCACAATCTTGAAATAAAAGAGATGAGTTATGATAATCTTTATTGTGGTCGGGGATCCTCGGTTATCGGGAATGGAAATGCGATGACCCGATAAAGGTGGATCAGTGGGAGGGCGTAGCTAGGGTGGTGAGTCAGAGGTGGAGGGGTGAGGGCAAGTGGTGACTCGGTGGTGAAGAGACGATGACGATGTTGTGAAAGGATGGTGACCAGGTGATGAACCGATTTTGACAGGAGGGCAATGGCAATGGTGTGGTGACGGGAAGACGAAAGGGAAATGACGAGGTGAACAAAGGTTAGTGACGAGGAAATGAAGGGTTTGGTGACGGAATGACACCGAAGTGGTAAAGGAAAGGCTGCTAGGTGGTATCCAGCCGACGAAAAGGTAGTGGAGACAAAGTAGTATTGAGGGTAATGCCAAAGTGACTGTAGGTGTGCTGTGAAGGGAATATGGAGGCGTAGCTACAGATGCAACATGTAAGGAGTATGTATATGAGTATATTGCAGTACTTAATCACTCACTACTAACATGGGGCTCATTTCAATAAGATATCGACACAAGGGCCGCACTTGATATAAAATGAAAGAATTATAGCTGTTAAGTTTGTTGGAGCAATAGCTCAGCCCGTTCCTGTTGTTGAGTTTTACTGGTTCTACTGTTGCTGATGTATTGTAGTGATCCCACTACTGTCTCTGTATTGAGCGAGGGTCACTACTCTTGCTGTGTTGTGGCTTCTCTACTGCTACTACTTTGTGGTGGACCTGTACAGATACTGCTGTGTGATGGACCGGTAGTTAATGATTTAATTTCTTGGTCCTGCTGTTGCTGTCGGGTTATGGTGTATGTCTCGGCTGCTAAAGCTATGCTGTAATGTCCCCACTATTGCTGCTGTGTTGTGGTGTCTGTGTTTCTTTTGCCATATTGCTGTGGCACCGTTTCCGATGCTATGTTGGCAAAGTTCTGCTACTGCTGTCACATCATGGCTGTGCCTCCACTGCAGCTGTTATAAGTATTAACTTTATCATTTATACCACGTCGTGATCTCGCTGCTGTTGTTGTCTTGAGCTGGTTTGCTTCTGCTGTTGTGCTAGACTGTAAAGACTTCGATATGGCTATAGTCTTATGGGTTCCCCATTTCTGTTGTGTTATGGAGGCCCCTCTGCTGCTCCTGCTCTTGGCGGTCACATTACTGCAGCTGTGTACTGGAAGCCTTGTTACCGTTGTTTTGGTGGTGGCTCTGTTACTGTTACTGTGTCATGGAGACACTGCTTCTGTTGTTGTTTTATTTTCTTCTACGTCAGTGCTTTGTCTGCATTCCTGTTGCTTCACATTTGAGCAAACCCATTTTTGTTGTTGTTTTGTAGCGGCTTCGGTATTGCTGCTGTGTTTTGGAGGCTAATTCTAATGTTATCTTGGCTCTCCTGCTGCCTTTTTTTATTTTACTTTGTGAGTACAGCGGAAATTGCAGTGGAAACTGTGTATACGGTGAGGGTGTATGGATACGATAGGCAGAGCTCAGGTACAGCAGAAAATGTGTTCATACGATGAAGAGTGTGTTGGGTACGGCGGAGAAAATGTGGGTGCTGTGAGGAGAGGATTTGTGCAGTAAAGGGAAACTGACTCTGGCCTCAGCAGCCAGGAGAAAATATAAGACTGGGCGTAAGAAGGTTATTCTTCATTATAAGTGAAGGAGCGTCGTGTCGAGGCCACCAGCACAGCTGACCCTCATACATTACACAGTTTCTGCATCAGTTAACGTTTTAGCATAGAGTGCTTAGATATATTGTCAAACTTAGGAAATTTGTGATATATATATATATATATATATATATATATATATATATATATATATATATATATATATATATATATATAT
>JAYMFT010123529.1:0-13199 GCA_038088735.1 Panulirus argus | reverse complement strand
GTGCATGTATGTATATATGTGTGCATGCGGGGGGATGGGGTATTTTTTTCTTCGTCTGTTTCCTGGCGCTACCTCGCAGACGCGGGAAACAGCGATCAAGTATAATAAATAAAATAAATAAATATATATGTACGTGAGTGGATGTGTTTTTCTTCATTTATTTCCTAGCACTACCTTGCTAATGCAGGAAATGGCGATCTAGTAAAAAAACACACACACACACACACTTGCCTCTCTAGCAAGAAGTGAAGCTGGTGAATCATCTCAGTGATGATTGGAGCTTCTGGCTGTCCCTGCTCCTTCTGCACCATGCTATCAATCTTTTCCTCTTTGTTTTCAACCTCCTAAGGACCAAACAAAGAGACTGAGACAAGTTTGGTTTAGTGTACTTACATAATATCATTAAAGAGTAATTTTCGAGATATACAATAATTTTTGAAATGCACAAGCTCTGTAATAATCATATGCATCTCGTAAGTTTCTAAGGGAAAGTTATTTCTAAGATCACACAGAGTAACCATGTTTCAGTAGCAAGAGAACATCATAATGGAATAGTCCATCAGCTGTGATGAACTATACCACTAATTATTATGCATCAGGGTGTGTATCATGGGCAGCAATAAAGTTCTGTGGCCAAAACAGAGAAAGCATAATTTGCAATTATCTCACTAACCTTTACATCTTGCCTAAGTAATGACTGCAATCGGTTCACAACTGCCTCTGCAGTGTCTTCAACCAGCTGATGACCATCCAGCATCCTATACTGAGTGTCTGACTGCAAAGTTTTTTTGCTTCTTTCTGGTGAGGAATTTCTTTGTACAGGAGAGGAACTCTGGCTTGAGGATGAGATTCTTTGTGGTGAACTTTTTCTTCTTGGTGGTGACAACCTTCCTGGTGATTACAATATAAAGTATGACAAGGGTGTCTGGTGATAAGAAGCTCTGAGAATTACTCTGCTGTAGATGTATTGAAAGGAAAAATGGATATAGGAAACAATAACAAAGATATCCTCCTTTCAGTCTCAATACGACGATCAACAATAAAGGACTTTTACATTACAACTGTTTAATACCTTTTTATATGTACAAACATGGCCCTGATCACAGGTACTGGTGCCAACATTAACACCAGGGCTGTTGGGGAAAGTATTCAGGTATCATAGACTCTTGAAATATTAACAGATCTACCTCTAAGGGAAAACACTGGGCAAGTCAGATAAATACTAGATGTTAAAAAACACACACACACACACACCTGTCTATGAATTTTTACATCATTTTTCTTTCTATATTTCATATGGTTCTTACTCCTCCTCACATTAACTGGTGGCTGAAATTATACAAAAATGTGTTCTTCACTCAATTTTAGAAAACCCTTTCTGACAATTATTTTCCCATCAGGCCAATAAATTGGAAAGAGTAGTGGATAAGGAGGAGCTTTCTGCTTTACTATTCTACCTACATAGTAGTTTAAATTACCAAAGGTATCCTCTACCAGATAATTTTGTACTAGCTCAAGTTTTCTGTTGCCCCTGTTGCCTGTCTTTCTTTTGTATCCCAATGTATAGTAAGTATGATTTCTATCCCTTTGAAAAATTATGAAATTTTGTGTATTCTTCTATCTGCATTTTCTTCTTAATTCCTACCACATCACAATAAAATACAGGTAGTTGTCGACTTACAACTGCAATCAGTTCCGACAGACCAGTCATAAGTCGATCTGGTTGTAAGTCGACCTATGTTATAATTACCTTAGGTATATCCTGATGGTAGACATCTTGGGGGTGATATTTAAGTAAAATTTCCAAGGTGAAAGACAAACAAACATAGGAGGAAGTGTGCTGTGCTGGGAGCTTTGTGCAGGGCGTGGGAATGATGTGAGCGTCCCCAGCTCTTAGCCTCCCAGCAGCGCCAGGAGCTGGCCCAAAACTGTCGTACAGAAGTGGTCATAAATGCAGTCAGTCGTAAGTAGCATAGGTCGTAAGTCGATGACTACCTCTACTCATCTACAATAACAATCAACAGTTATATCTTCCCTTACAAGAAATCATTGCATTCACCAATATGTGTTTGCCAGCCTCCCAGCAGCGCCAGGAGCTGGCCCGAAACTTTCGTACGGAAGTGGTCATAAATGCGGTCAGTCATAAGTCGCACAGATCATAAGTCGACGATTACCTCTACTCATCTACAATAACAATCAAGACATCTCTTCCCTCACAAGAAATCATTGCATTCACCAATATATGTGTTTACCATCTTGTCATGCTCCACTTAGGCATCAAGAAAAACACTTTCTTCAATCTACTTTCTTTCTTCATAAAGCTTTCATGAGAACATTTAATACCTTCAGAAATCAAAACCCCTAGAGACTTACTCTTGGTTCGATGGATGTTGTAACCATATGTATTTCTACTTTCTGCTTTTGTAGACAGTCTAGGTCGTTCCTTCACTTGTGCATCTCTAGCCCTCCAGTCCTTCCCAGAAGACTTAAAAGAAGAATCCTAAAAGAAAAACAAAGGCTAAGTGTAGGTGATAATAAAAAATAATATAATATAATGTTCACATTCTAACAATTGTATCTCTATCATTATTGACTTGATTCCCATTTTCAGTGAGTAGTTCATCCAGACAAAGCCTCTTTTATTATTCATACATCATGTTCAAAAAGCCTATGAAATTAATCATACACAGAGAAACAGGGACTTTCACACTAATAAAAGACCTTCATACTTTTTCAGTTTGTATAATAAGTCGATTCAAGTGAAACCAATGTCCCTATTCACACCACCTCTATACACCAAATGTTTCCATTGCCCAACCTATCATCTGACAGATTTCACATGGCCATACCATCCTAATAAACTTTCTTCCATGTGCCTTTCTGATAATTTCTTCAAACTACATAAAATTTTTGTTCTTTTTTCCCCCCTATCCATGCAGTAGACAATAAAAAGCATCAAATTCATGGCTTTGATTACATGCTGAGAATGAAAATTTTCCATCTGGAATTGTGGTCCAGTGAAAAATTTCCAGCAACACTCTGATCACAATAAGTCCCACATTCCTCTACACATATGAAAATGCAAATGTGTTACAAGAGATAATAAGAAATCTAAACAGCAAGAAATTAAAAGGCAATTACACTGCATAATGTTCAGCAACAGGTAAAATACAATGCAAGAAAAACTAATCTACACAATTTCCAAGCCATGATAATTGTCTTTGTCTAACACATATATGTCAGTAATCAACTTCTCATCATTAAATGCTCCTGAGTTAAGGCACTCGCAAAAAAAATTTTCTGGCCTAATTTACATGCAAATTTTTGCAACTATATTCCCCCAAATCTAATCAGTTTGCTACCTTCACAGGGGGTACCTATGGTACAAGTGTGAAGCTTTCATTTGGTATTGTAATTACCCATTTGTGCAGTAAGGAGAGTTCTATACAGCCTTTAACTCCTTTGTCAGCTGTCAGCATTCACTGTCTCCGTTAATTAATTCCAACAATCTGCCAACCTAAAAATAAATCAGTACTTATCTTTTTTTTTTTAATGCTTCTGATTACTCTGGTATTGCATCTCTTGAAGAAAAGCTCACGGTAAATATAATCTAGATGATTCAGAAACCTGAAAGTTGTTATCAGGTACCCCTTCTCTCTTCTTGCCTACATGTTGGATAACTTTGCAGCCCTGAGCCTTTCATAGCTCAGTCCATTTAATTCAGGTCCTAGCTTAGCAGTTCTTCTCTGTAACCACAGTATCTCTTTGCTTCTTTATTTGTGGTGACCTAACTTGTAAGACATAGTCCAGGTTTGGTCTTCTAATTCAGGGAGTGATTTACCAAACATATCTTTATCCATATACTTGCATGCAATTCTTATATTTGCCAGCAAACAGTATGCCTCTTTTCAGTTTTCATGATGTGTAACTAGCAACAGATTAGGCATGTCAACCACAAGGTCTCTTTCACATTATAATTTATTTCCTGCTACGTAATAATCACACCAAGACCTTCTGTCACTCTCCTGTCTGCAAGAACTTGGACTAAATCTCATCATCCATTCATCAAACCAATTTTGGAGTCTGTCCAGGTTCCCCTAAAGGCTGATGCAATCATCATCATCCCTTATCTCTCTAATGACTTTGTTATCATCAGTAAACATGTTTTGGTATGATTCCAGCCCATCAGGCAAGTCATTTACATACACCAAGAACAGCAGTGGGTCCCTGCAGCATGCTACTTGTTCTTGAATCATTGTGCTAACAAGAATGTGCTTACAGACAGACTGATGCATGGGTGACACACACTATAGTTGTGGCAAGATATATAAAGATACCAAATCTTCTTCTGGCAAAGTTTTATGCTGTAAACTCTTTCCCTCCAATTATGTTAGATTCAGCCTCTTCCTTTTTAACTCTTCATACTTTCCTCTGAATCCTCCCCCAAATGCCATCTTCAGTGCTTGCAAAATTGTCATACAAACAGGTTGTAATACTCCTTCAAAGACACTTCTACCCATCTGAACACAATGCTTTTACCTACTGAAATAGTTCCAACATACTTCAAAATCTACTGACCCTTAGAATTAATATTTTGACGTCCATTAGGAAACTAAAAGCATTAATGAAAACTTTTAAAGATGAAAGTAAAGATACCAAACAAAAATGTAAAACTTAACTTTCATGACAAGTAACAAGTAAAACTAATAAAGTACAATGTGGGGCTGAGGTAATGTGGATACTGTCTAAGAGTCCAATGTTAGGAGGATGCCATAGCCATGTACAGCACTATAGGTATAGGTTGTGAAGAGAGAAAGGAATGAAAATTCAGAAAGTTAGTTGAGTAGAAAAAGAGGGTTTTTAAGAGGGTGAATGAATGAGAAAGAGAGCACTGTACCAATTTATGATAAGATTTTGCCAATACCCGGCTAGCACAGAGTGTTCATCACATATCTTGCTGGATTAAGATTCTTCACTGACATGCACATTGTATATTTGTCAGTGTTGGGCACATTTTTTTGGTGTTTCTGTGCCTATTCAAAATGCAGATTTTTCATTTCACTTGGTAGTGCACTTAGTACTGTAACCCTTCATCTTTTTCGACGAGATCTCACACATTAGTATTTGATATCTCCTTGGTTTGTTCCATATTATCATTGCAGACTTACTCTGTTTCTTCCCTGCTGGAATATGTTTAAACTAAATATGTTGTTTTTCATACTCTCAGTTTGCTGGCATGCTTAGATTATCACCCATCTTTCCCTTCTTTCTAGGTTTTAGAATTCAAGTTCTTTTAAACTCCCGTGATAATTTAAGTGCTCTATTCCCCTGATTTTACTTGTAAAGTGTTTATGAATTTTAATAGTTTCAACTTTGTTTTTTATTTATCATTCACAGACCAGAAGATGAATGTTTTGAATCGAAAGATAATCATTTGCCTCCCTCCAATTATAAGCATTCTACCACCCATTTTTCAGTTATATTTCTTTATACATAACTGATTGAAACAGATAAACAAGGGTAAATACATGTGCAGCAGAGCAAAAGCCAGTCACAGCACATCATAGGTGCTTTATATGTAATACAGTAAACAAGTGGCAAACAATATGTCTTTACACTGTGGATAATGGCAAAGAGCTGATGTAATGGGCAGTGTGACTTATGAAGCATGGAATGGATAACACGGTATGTAAAGCATTGCCTGTGTGTACCACATAGCCAGCTGGGCTCATACTGTATTGTACAAGCTGGCAATACACTAAAAAAAAAAAGGGAGTAATTTAGGTACTCGTGAAATATCAAAATCAATGCCTTGAATCACGTGATTTGCAACCTATCAGTTCTTGTTTATGAAAATTAGAGCTACAATAGGTTTGAACTATCTCTTCTGAAACATAATAACCACATAAAATATTCAGATTCTTGATGCTTACTCCTTTATCATTGCTTAATTCTAAATAAAAAACAGCAGTGTCCACTTTCCTCTATTATCCAGTTTTTTAAAACTGGTACCATTCCTCATTTGCTCGTTCATGACTGATATATCTATTATAGGCCAAGTCTGTTCCTCTTCTTTGTGGAATCTACTAACAGGGTAGGTGTGGATTTCTTCAATCAAACATTTAGATTATACTTTACCTTCTTCTTTCGCTTCACTTTCAACCTCTGATGAGCTAGCCTTGCTATTGTTTCCCTCAATTTATTTGGCTGCAAGACAGACAAGACATCAGATTCAATGTCTGATGGTATGACCACAAACGAGTCACTGCTGCTGTCTTCAGATCTATTAATCTCAACTCCTTTCTGTGGTACCTATGAAAAATTAGATAAGGTAGAAAAAAGAAGACAAGCATATTTCCAATGGCAATGCTGAGACCAAGGAATAAAGTTCTCCATTCATAATGTATGTATGGTAATACAAAAATAAATATGCAAAAAAAAAAATCAACAAGTAAATAAAATAATGAATGAATAGATTATCAGGCCTCCATGGTGTAGCGTTTAGCTTTGCCGACTGTGATTCCTTGACAGGCAACTCGGAATCAAACACATAGGTTTGAAATTTGGTTGCATTTTCTGTCCACAGTCCACCCACCTGTTCATCCTTCCCTAGGGTCTGGTCGGTAATCTGGGTACCTGGATTAGGTTAGGACTTTTTTTTCATATTTGATCACTGTTTCATGCATTAGTGAGGTAGTACAATGAAACAGATGAAGAAAAACACATCCCCATACATATACATACATGTATATATATATACATACATACATATACATACACATGCATATACATATATACACATGTACATATTCATTCTTGCGTGCCTTCATCCATTCCCAGTGCCACCCTGCCCCATACGAAACAACATCGCCACTCCTTGTGTCAGCTAGGTAGCACCAGAAACAGACAAAGAAAGGCCACATCCACTCACATGCTGTCATGTGTAATGCACCGAAACCCCAGCTCCCTATCCACATCCAGGCCCTACAGAACCTTTCCATGGTTTACCAGGGGTGTTTCAGTCCAATGATGGCACGTAAACCCCAGTATACCACATTGTTCCAATTTACTCTATGTATGCCTTTCACCCTCCTGCATGTTCTGGCCCCAATCGCTCAAAATCTTTTTCACTCTCCTTCCATCTCCAATTTGGTTTCTCGCCTCTCCTTGTTCCCTCCACTTCTGACACATATATCCTGTTTGTTAACCTATCCTTCAACCACACTCTTTCCATTTCCACACATCTCTCTTACCCTTTCATTACTTAATCAATCAAACCACCCCACGCCACATATTATCCTTAAACATTTTATTTCCAACACATACATCTTCCTCCTCACAATTGTATCTACAGTACATCCCTTGCAACCATATAATATTGTGGGAACTACTATTCCTTCAAAAATATCCATTTTTGCTCAGAGATAACGATCTCTCTTTCCACACATTCTTCATCGCTCCCAGAACTTTTGCCACCTACCCAACCCTATGACTCACTTCCACTTACATGGTTCCATTTGCTGCCAAGTCCACTCCCAGGTATCTAAAACTCCACTTCCTCCAATTTTTCTCCATTCAAACTTACATCCCAACTAACCTGTCCCTCAACTCTGGTGAAACTAATAACCTTGCTTTTATTCACATTTACTCTCAACTTTCTCTTTTCACACACTTTTCCAAACTCAGTCACCAACTTCTGCAATTTCTCACTCCAATCAGCCACCAGTGCTGTATCATCGGTGAACAACAGACTCACTCACTTCTCAAGCCCTCTCATCCCTAAAAGACTGCATACACGCCCCTCTCTCCAAAACTCTTGCATTCAACTCCCTCACCATCCCATCCATAAACAAATCATATATATATATTTTCTATTTTTATCATACTTGATAGCTGTTTACCCGTTTCAGCAAGATAGTGCCAGGAAACAAAGAAAGACCCATCCATTCACATACACACATACATATACATACATGCACATACACATACATATACACATATACATACACATACATATACATATATACACATGTACATATTCAAATTTACTTGTGATCAAAAGAGTGATACAGTGATCAATATCAGTTGCACGCATTGCAAAAAATGCAAAATATTTTCTTAACCACACAACCCAGTTGTGGGCAAATAAGGCCTCCTGTTGTCTGTCTTTTTCATGTAAACTCATGATGTCTCCTCACCCAACTGTATTAGTTGCACAACAGTGTTTCCCAGCTACAGGGTGTCTCCTCGCCAAATGTTGTTCATATTTGTACTTTGCAGTTTCCCAGTTAGAGGTTATTTCCTTACCCAATGTTGTCAATTGCACATTTTACTAGTTAGGTAGGATATTAGAGGGTCACTGATAGATAGGATTAGCTATTTCTGTTTTTCCTGTCAGACACGTTATAATCAGAATATTTCACAAACCTTCATCTAAACCCTAGTCATACTGTCATGTACAGCATATCAGAGTACAGTTTTCCTGCATGACAGACCCATGGTCTGGGGGGCATAATGAACTTTTCAGTACAGAACTTCTGTCGTGGGTTTCGAACTTCGTCTTCCTTTAGCCTATGTCAATAAAAGAATTGAATTGAATTGAGTACTTGCTTGCCTTCATCCATTCTCAGCACCATCCCACCCCACAGGAAACAGCATGGCTACCCCCTGCATCAGCAAGGTAGTGCCAAGAAACACATGAAAAAAGGCCACAGTCACTCACACTCATTCTCTAGCTACCATGTATGATGCACCGAAACCATAGCTCCCTATCCACATCCAGGCCCCACAAACCTTTCCATGGTTTACCCCAGACATTTCACATGTCTAGTTCAGTCCACTGACAGCACATCGACCCCAGTATACCACATCATTTCAATGCACTCTATTCTGTGCACATCTTTCACCCTCCTGTATGTTCAGGCCCCAATCACTCAAAATCTTTTTCACTCCATCCCTCCACCCCCAATTTGGTCTCCCACTTCCCCTTGTTCCCTCCACCTCTGACACATACATCCTCTTTGTCAACCTTTCCTAACTCATTCTCTCCATATGTCCAAACCATTTCCATACACCCTCTTCTGCTCTCTCAACCACACTGTTTTTATTACCACACATCTCCCTTATCCTTTCTTTACTTATACAATCAAACCACCTCACACCGTATATTCTTCTCAAACATTACATTTTATACATATATACACATATATATAGCATTAATGAGATGACCTTGATTACAGCATTCAGTTGCCTAAGACAACTCAGCTAACATAAGGAAATGAAGAAGAGAAATACTTGTCACACTGCAGCATACACCAATGATATACTGCATAGGAAACATTTAAAAACAATACAAAATACGAAAGGGAACATTACAAAAGCTGGACTTTTGATGAATAATGTGGTATATAATAATGGGCAAGCAACCAGAGAAGAGGGAGGTACTACTGTCTGGGTATCAGGAGGGTTAGTGATGAAAGCACTATGAGATAGCACTGTAGTGGTTGCAACAATCCCTTCCTAGCCTAGGTTGCTTTCTTTCCTTTCTGTCACACATACATGTGAGTTCCTGGAACTCAATCCACAAGCACATACTCTTTCTATGTCACATATAATTCTTGATTATACTTAAACTAACATGACTTTAAGCAAAAATTTCCTTACTCAAGAAAAACAAACATAAGCACAATAAAAAAAAAGAAATGCCTCCTCAGTCCTGAATCAAAATGAGGCAACACCAGTTAAGGAGAGCTGAATGGTTCCTGGGGCCCCTCTTGACCAAAATCAAGCGATGTGGACCCTCCTCACCCTTACTAACTCTGTTTCTTGTTTCTTGGTTCTTTCTCTTTTTATATGTGCAACATTTATATTCTCAGATCCTAACCTACCTCCTCCCTGCTGAGCACCATCGTGTCTACTAACTCACCTGATCATCATCTCTCTCAAATGCAACCATCCAAGGATGCCTCTCATCTGCACCATCAAATCTCTGACTATAATCTCTACCATCATTTTCAATCTAAGAAGAGTGTCCGTACTTAGTGTAGTACAAAATCATGTGCTGCTCACCTTGTGGATCTTGAGTCTCCCACCTCCAAGCCATTTGGCTCAAAATTTCTTTACCAATGATAACATTTCTTTTATACTTCTGGTAGTTCCAACCTAGTTCCTTGACCTATATGTCATTCTCTGATTATCTGACTTTTTACTACGAGGTTTTGCTCTTTTCCTGTAAATCCATGTGCTGAAATCCTCTTACCAGAGAATTTTACCATAATCCACAAGATTGGCCTTGCTCTATACAGGATGATCCCAGTGGAATCAATGCTTACTTCTTCCTTCCTTAACATATTAAAACAATTAATTAATTGCTAGCTTACCAAATTGTTACACAAGTATATATTACTTCTGAAGTGTAATTTGTGAGGTAAGGAGGCAACTAAAATATTGTGTAACTTATTTTGTGCTGAGTCCATGTTCGTACATATCAATACCATGAAATGTATCTCTACTATCTTGGTAGGTGAAGCATTATCAATCATGGGGCATGATTTGAATTAAGTGGAGCCCCAACCGAAATCATAAGTTTTCATGTGTAAGCCAATGTTGGTGCATAAACATACCATGAAAAGTATCCTGATGATCTCAGCAGGTAGTACATTGTCAATCATGGAGCACGGTTTGAGTTATGTAACACACCAACCAAACATTGTAAGTTCAGCAGCATAAGTGGCTGGTCACATGACCCAGCTGGGTACAGAAGCATGGAGTGCTTGCAGGGTATCTGTATATCGCAGGAGGCAGGGTACACTTTGTCTCTTTAAGAAACTGGCTCCAATCCCTGACTACAGGTTGACTACAAGCATGCCATCTTCAGCAAGTTGTCTATGGGAAGACGTGTCCAACATGCTGTTCACAGGCAAGGCATCTTCAACAACTTGTCTTCAAGCCATGTATGAGCAAGGCATCTTCAACAAATTGTTTACTAGCTATATGCATCAATTTACCTTCAATAGTCTGTCTACAATTGTAGCAAGCGTCTTCAAATAAACTGTCTATAGAGCAGCCACTCTCATAGTGCGCTGCCAGCTTCACTACAGTCTGTCAGCTCATATAACCATCACTCATTGCAATCCTCTGGCAAATAATTCAAATTTAAGATTATGTAACATAAGAATTTTGAGTATCAATGATTAGGCCTTCTCATGGGGTTATATCTACCTTAGGCAAGTCTATGTAATATGACTAGTATTTATGTGGTACCATACAGTGACTTAGTGATTTGGTTACTGAATCTCTTTTAAAAGTGATCCAGTAGCATAAACAGTGGTGGAAGTATTAATGGGTCATCAATAGAAGCATTTGTTAATAACTGATTTTTTTTCTTTTAGAGACTGATGCAACATGAGCAAAATGTGCCCAATCATGGCATTCTTGGATGATGAAAAAAAACTACTGAAGACAGAAGAATGAAGATATTACTCAGGGTTTCTTGGGTGTTTGCAGGTCTGACTCATAAAGGAAGCGAGGTTGTAGGGAAAGAAAAAGACTAACAAAGTAAGAGAATTCCACACCTTTGCTGTAAGAGGAAGAAAAGCAGGTACCATAACCCTCAATTCTTGTTTAGCTGATCTCCGTGCATAAACCAAGGGAAGCAGCAGCTATATGTACCACGGAACAAGAGAAACACAAAGACAGCTCTCAAAAGTAGTGGTCAAAATAATACCTATGGAATAAGAAGAGGGCAGCAACACTGCAGCAAATAAAAATGGATGATTGGGGAAAGCTGATGCCTGGAGACTAAATGGGAAAGATGGCTTCTGATTCCTCTCTCGTTAACTGAAAAGTAGATGAAGAGCTACCTCAAATATGTGAGCAACATAAAAACAATGAAGCCTAAAACATCTGCAAGGAAATCCAATATGGTGAATCCACTGTTTATCTCCACAACTGTCTGGAAAGAAAGACTGGCTTTGTGGGGGAATGTATGTCATCATAATATACTCAAGCTATGCAACATAACATAATGAAACAATGCATTTTAAATCATGGAGTTGGGAACTATTCAGTAAATAGGTTTAGCCAAAAAAGGGATAGATGGCAAATGGACAGTGACATTTTAGTTATTGTTCAAAGAGTGATCACAGAATTGTTTTAATGCAAATTTTTCAAACTGCCCTAAGGGTACATCGTTATATTTTTTGCATGTGCTGAATATGACTACAATGTAGTTAGCCATGTGTTCTCCTTCCTTACCTAAGGGTAATCCAATGCTTCTGTGATAGAACTATATGGATGAGGGTAAGTGAAGGATTTTGCTTAAAGCAAGGTAAAAATTATCATGCAATATTAGCATGAGGCTGGAGGGTCTGAGGATGTATAGTAGACCACCACATGGTACTGAGGTGAACACATAACCAAGGAAAAGAACTTACAAGCACATAATCAATAAGGAGCCACAAAGAGAGAAAGATTCCTTCAAACAATTATATTTTACTTTTAGTATTCAATAAGGTTTAATATTACAAGATTAAGAACTATTAGACTAAATTCCAACCTGTATGCTCAGTCTGGGAGGTTTGATACCCAAAGAAGAAACAAGAGAGAAGACTCTGTGCGTTATTGCCAACAGTTCGGCAAACAGTTTTCTCCCAGATGCTGACACGAAGGCACATTCTCTATACGTCTTCAATGCCTGAAATGCAAAGGAAATAAACGGTTACAATTTTCATCATTAACAAGAACATTTAACTGATTTACAACATTCAAGTTTTTAGAAATTTTTGATAAAAAATTTCACATCTATGAATAAAACATTGTTAGTCCATAAAGCTTTTCCACATATTTCAGCTCCTGGACGCACCTGATAAAGTATTACATTATCGTTATATATTGTGAAAAGGCACAAAGAAGTGATGGGGAAAGATGTGAATAAGTTACAAGACTGATATTACTAAGTGTTTCTATTAATCACTGACAGAAGGTTGAAAATAGTATATATTTTTTTTTTCATACATATTCGCCTTTTCCCACATAAGCGAGGTAGCGCTAAGAACAGAGGACTGAGCCTTAGAGGGAAAGTCCTCACTTGGCCCCCTTCTCTGTTCCTTCTTTTGGAAAAGGAAAAACAGGAGGGGAGGATTTCCAGCCCCCCACTCCCTCCCCTTTTAGTCGCCTTTTACGACACGCAGGGAATACGT
>JAYMFT010123518.1:0-13200 GCA_038088735.1 Panulirus argus | reverse complement strand
CTAATGCGGGAAATGGCGAATATGTATGAAAAAAAAAATGTATGAAATATATATATATATATATATATATGCAGATTTATTTTCCTAAACCCAATATACTGCTGCTCTGGTAATGCAAGATTAATCACTTGAAAGAAAATGAAGACCAGTTGCCTTGGGCATTAAAGTTCATTTGATTAAATGTTAACTACAAGGTTTTCAAATATCTCACCTGAGCAAATGCAACTATGACATTGTGTATGAGAGTTGTGATGTCTCTTCGGACTGTTGGGTGATCTAGGAGGGGTGTCTCTCGATGGCTGGTTTCCAGCACAGTTTCTCGTACCAATTGTGCACACTCCACAATTACATTTTCACAAATGTGTGGCTGTAGGTACAAGGAGTTTATGAGTCTAATATACTTAATATACTAAGTACAAAATAAGTGATAAGAGTTTGTACATCTATTAATACTTTACATTATGAAAGGATGTGTAGAAAGGTGCATGTGATGTTGTGGCACCCCCTTGATTGAAGTTCCTGGAGGGAACGAGCATATAGTATATAGATGCAGATAGATAATAAGGAATACTTTTTTGGGCAAAAGAGTATTGCAAAAAATGAAGGTAGAGACATTTTATACATGCAGACTTACATGCATATAAATGAGTGAGTAATTACCTGTCTGTGCTGTACATGAAAGGATATTTACAGTCGTGAAGTCCCATCTCTTGAACACTCTCTGCTATCATACAACCTCATAAATTTCTGGATGCTGTGTGCATTAATCATATCCCCAGTCAATCTGTTCCATTCATGTACCACTCATATGACATAAAAGTATTTCCTTACATCCACATTTACCAGTTTCTTATTTAATTCTGTGTTATGTCATGTGGTTGCTCTCTCCCTACATCTCTCAAAGAACTGTCCATTGTCCACCTCAGTCTCTTTTAAAAACTTAAAGGTTATGATCAGGTCACCCCTCAGTCTTCTCACTTTCAAGGTGAGTAGATCTAAGCTCCCAGCCTTTCCCTGTAGCTGTGCTCTACTAATTCTGCTACCATCCTTTGCTGCTATTCTCTAGACTTTCTCTAAGAGCTCTTTGTGCTTCTTTAGGTGTGATGACCAAATCTGAGAGGTGTATTCTAGTTTTGGCCTTATGTATGATGTGAACAGCTTGCTAAATATTTCCTTAACCATATTCTGCAAAGCTATTCTGATATTTGCCAGCAAACTGTTTGTCTCCTAAACTTGATCTAATATTGGGCTCTGGCAACAGGTTTGTGGCAATGTCGACTCCCAAGTCCTTGTCACACACAGAATCCTAAAGCTCTTTCCTGCGAGGTAATAACCATATTAAGGCCTTCTTTCATTCAGCCCCATCCCCATTACTTTACACATGCTTGGGTAGAATTGCATCAACTGCATTTAAGACCAACTCTTTAGTCTGTTTAGGTCCACTTTTAAACTGATGCAATCCTCCTTGCTTTTCACCTCCCTTATGACTTTTGCATCATATGTATATAAAAGTATTTATATAAATTCATTTTCTATTATTCATAAGTATCCAAGGACCAATATCTGTGAAAGCCCTTGCTGATACCTGTGAGGGGGCACCAGTAAACATACAAAGAAAGGCCACATCCACTCACACTCATTCTCTAGCTGTCATGTGTAATACACCAAAACCACAACTCCCTATCCACATCCAGGTCCCACAAACATTTCCATGGTTTCCTCTGGACATTTCACGTGCCCCGGTTCAGTCCAATGACTGCATGTTGACCCCAGTATACCACATTGTTCCAATTCACTCTACTCCATGCAAGCCTTTCACCCTCCTGCATATTCAGGTCCCAATCGCTCAAAATCTTTTGCATTCCATCCTTCCACCTCCAATTTGGTCTCCCGGTTCTCCTTGTTCCTTCCAACATTAACTTTCTCCTTTCATACATTGCTCCAAACTCGATCACCAACTTCTGCAGTTTTTCATTTGAATCAGCCACCAATGCTATATCATCAGCAAACAACAACTGACACTTCCTAGGCCCTCTTATCCCTCACAGATCGTATACTCGCCCCTTTCTCCAAGACTCTAGCATTTACCTCCCTCACCACCCCAACCATATTCATCTAAAGTATAAATACATACAAAATATAATATATAATCATAAACAATAAAAATCTATCACATACATAAAAAACAAGAAAAGGATATTGATCCATCACAGCCAGCTGATTGTGGAAGCAGATGAATGTCTGACCCTGATGTGACCCCAGGTTTTTGTGGGCTCCAAGAGATTAGGGGCAATGGGCCACTGGTGTCGGCCTAGTGATTGATATTGATTGACTAAGGGCAGCTTTGACTGCTGAGCAAGCAGCTTCAGAGACTGAGAGGTCATTCACAAAGGGTGAGTGAAGTACAGGGTTTTACACCAAAATGTGTAGGTTAGAATGAACCTCACCAGTACATTCCAAAGAATGCATACTTCATGACTCAGACAGACCACAAAAGACAAATAATTCTAACATATACAGGGAGGTCAAAAGATGTTATCAAAGGAGTGAATGTTGACTATTCACAATGGAAACAGACTGAGCATGACACTAGAGGAGGAAACAGATCAAAAGTATGCTGAAAGAATAAACATGTGGCATAAACACGCATGGAAGTCCTAATTCCACTTGCTTTATGCTAAATGTGTTGAGAACATGTACCATTTAACTTTCATTTTTGATCCTCTAAACAGGTGATGGTTGGTCCATTTAGTTACTAATCTATTTGTTTTTGGGTGTTTATAATCTTTTGTCACATAAAAGGTAATGTACCTGTTCTACTTAATAAGGCACTGTTGTTAAGGTGAGAGCCAGAAACATGTTTAATGACTCTAACGTCGTGCTATTTTCTCATCTGCCATTCAACAAAATTTATGACACATTTAGCATATGACAAAAGCAATATAATTACTTCTTATAGAGCATAATGTATCTTTGCATTTATCAAGATGGCTCTGATATTTCATAAGAAGCTGACTAATTAAAATCAACAGGGCTGGAAACTACTCACCAAATGAGTGCATCCACCATTTTCATCATCAACCTCCAATTGCCACTTTTCACGTGTGTGCAAACTACGCACATGCTCCACTGTTTGTTGAAATAGTGAAGTCAGGCAGTGAACTCTGTAACACCAAAAACTCACAGTTAGATGCTTTCATGTATAGTTAAGTTTGCTTTCAGGTTTTTACAAAAGATAACATCAAACATTACAAAAAGGTTGACGTAAACTTAATACAATGCTCCAAAAACTACATCCTATTTTTGATTCAGCAAGCATAACCCATTTAAACTGAGGGCATGGCCTGGAAAGTATATCACAATGTGTGCACAAAAAAATAATTTTTTTTTCCTTAATTACATAATAGATTAGCACTGAAAAGTAATAGGGCATACTTTAAATATCTTTAATAAAATAAGACAGGTCCACTGCTAGGTGAGGGATGGAGGGAGGTGTGGATGTCATGTCTGATAACTCCTCATTAGGAAAAGAGGATAGGGAGATCCCATTTCTTATTTCTTCTTGAACTTTTTTTCATGCTGTTCTTATGTCACACACAGGCACAGTGTTAGTGGTCAATTTCATGGATATACATGAAGAAATATTACACAAACTATAAATCAGTGTGAGGGAAAGTGTCTGACGCTGTTTCTTTCTATATCTTGAGTGTTGTTGCACTTTCAACTCTTTCATACGCAGGCACAGTATGGTGGTAAATGCCATAAATACATTTACAAATGTAACACTATTTCCAACTATAATAAGTGTGATAACAATGAGTGGTTGGCATATGTAGGTAGGATACTGGAAGTGTGTTTTCCCTAGAGCTATTTTAGGTTTTCACCTACCATCCATTAACAGTTTCTCCATAACCCCATGATTACAATAAGAGAAAATCAGAATTTCTTATACAAGTGTAGGGGTAACTGGAAAAGCCTCCTATGCAGGCCTCTCTCATTTGTATATATCCTGCTAATATTACTTTTCTCATTTTATTTTCCTACTTTCCTTACAAATATTTCTTGTTATCACTAGCATCATCAAACGATTTACAAATTTTCTTTGGGGTCATCTTGTGCACATAACCTTTAGGTTAAAGGCCGTGAACTTTATAACAGTTGTTACAAAGGTGTATAGTAGAACAAAATTTTTTTCTGTGCCTTCCTGTGACACTATGCAGTGTGAAGGGCTTTGATAAGAGTAAGTAATGAAAGGGTAAGAGGGAGGTGTAGTAATAAAAAGAGTGAGGTTGAGAGCTGAAGAAGGTGTGGTGAAATGGTTTGGACATATGGAGAGAATGTGTGAGTAAGGTTGATAAAGAGGATATACGTGTCTGAAGTAGATGGTACAAGGAGAATAGGGAGACCAAATTGGAGATGGAGGTTTGGAGTGGAAAAGATTTTAAGTGATCGGGGTCTGAACATGCAGGAGGGTGAAAGGCGCGCAAGGGATAGAGTGAATTGGAACAATGTGGTATACTGGGGTTGATGTGATGTCAATGTACTGAGCCTGGGTATGTGAAGTATCTGGGGTAAACCATGGAAAGGCCTGAGGGGCCTGGTTGTGAAAGAGGGAGCTGTGGTTTTGGTGCATTACACATGACATAGAGAATGGATGTGGCCTTTCCTTGTCTGTTCCTGGCACTAACTCAGTGATGCAATAAAAGAAGTCATTCTAACTGTACAGTAAGAAAGACAAAAGGATTTATTGGTAATCCCTGCCTGAAAACAAGGCCCATAAAAAAAAAATTGAGCACTCTAGGCCACAAGAAAAGTAAGGAGCATAATTAAGTGGTACCCTGTGTAAATACAGATGGGCTCCAACATCTTAAGTCCATTGTTCTAAGTAAAATCAAGAAACCTTGTGCCCTCAAGTATCTCACCAGCTGTCTGCTTGTGCTATATTATACCTAGAAAAGTGCATGGTTCACACATGATATCTTTTCTGACTGGTTCCAAAAGAATAACCTAACAAGAGTCAGTCATGAAAGTGGCTCCACTTGAAGTGAGAGCCCTGTTCATTCTTGACAATACTCCAGTTCATCCAAGATCTAGTGAACTGCTCAGTTGGAATTACCACATCAAAATGATATTCCTGCTGACAACACTACCTCCCTAATCTAGCCTATGGAACACGGAATTTTCATATCTGCTAAGCAATTCTACAAGAGAAAGCATTTGGACCCGAATTATCTGGTCAAAATTGGCCCTGAGGAGGAGGAAGACAGAGCTAAACAGACCCTACAAAATCTTAAGCATAACAGCAGTAAAGATGCAGTTTTCATTTGTGATAATTCTTGGGAATCTGTCTGTGGACAAACATCAACATGACAGGAAAAGGTTGTACAGAAACATGAAGAGAAGCCTGACCTCAGGGAATTCAAGACAAAGATTTTGCTTGGTTCATCAGTAAAGCTGGTTTGGAGGACGATGGGGTTGAAGGATGATGCTGACATGCCTGGTTACCATTACCTATGATGAAGAGACTGCCAAAGAAGTGTCCAGGTCCAGGTCCTCTGATCAGTTAAAAGAAGAGTTAGAAGAGGAGTGTGTTCCTGACCTTGTGAAAGAGACTTTCAATGATACTTTGGCTGCCAGTGACACCCTCCTCAGGTTCAATGACCAGAAATACACCAGGAGGGTCAATACCTGGTGTGAATCTGCGATGAGGATCAGGTTTAGCCTGGTCAAGATGCAGATGAACTCATGGAAACAGCCTAGGTTTGACATCTTTTCAAGTTTCAGAAACCTGTCAAGAGGACCAGTAAGAAAATGCAGCTTTCACTTCCGGTGAAGCCTCCCTTTCTACTTTCAAGACATCCATCCCCATATCAGAAGAGGATGTACAAAGGTGACTCCTGATCCACTCTTGGGGCTACTTCCTAATTCACAGTAGTCTTTGGTGCTTCCTGAACACTTTCAAAGGACCGATGTCAGTTTCAAGTACACATATTAAAGTTGTGAATATCTAAGTCCTTTGGGTAAAGTTCAGGATGTAATTGAATTCAGCTTCTTAGAGACCATTTTTTTTCTCTAATTAGTCCTTTAGAGTGTGGCTTCACTGCAATTCACAAATGTTTGCCACATCTTATTAAGTGCTTTAGAAATTTCAAGGGCTTTAAAAAAGATTTTGTTGTTCTTCAGAAAGCACAAATAAAGGTGGGTCATACAGGAATGATGATCAACAGTGCACCTCATACTGCAAAGCATACTGGTGATCTGTAAATGTGAATGGGACTCTTGGTAATTAAGAAACAAGCCAAATTAGCTAGACCAGTGGTTCCTAACTTTTTTCAGTAACAACTCATTTCACTTTCTCCAAAGTTACTGTAATACCATCCCTTTTTTTTTTATGTTGAAGGCTCCAGTCACGGACCTAATAGAAATACAGAATTACGAAATGGGAAAAAGAGAGACAGGGAAAGTATATATGAATTTTTGAGAAAGTGAAAGACCTGTCTTTTGAAATGAGCCAGGTCACAGTTATTGGGAAAGATATGAGAAGGTAGAGAGTTCCACAGCTTCGACGTGTAGGGAATGAAGCAATTATCAAAACGGCACATCCTTGAGTTCCTGATGGCTACACAATAACCACGTGATGCAGCAGTTTGCCGAGTATTGTGTGGTTTAGCTAGTGGTGGGGGCATACAAGCAGCCAGCTCTCGGGAGCAAAAGCCAAAGTAATATCTTTGGAAGAGGGAAAGGGAACCAACATTGCAGAGCAGGGCAAGGGGGTCAAGTTTGGAAGTTAGCCTGGGAAAGTTTATAAGTTGGACTGCTTTCAACTCAACTCTGTCAAGTAAAGAAACAGAGCTAGAACCACCCCAAATGTGAGAGCAGTACTCTATACAAGGACAAATCAATCCCTTGTATAAACAGAGCAACTGGTCAAGAGAGAAAAATTTACATCTAAACAGGACACCCAGTTACTTAAAGGCAGACTTAGCTATTCCCATAATGTGGGGTTTCCAAGAAAGAGTGGATGTTACAGTAATACCAAGTATATTCAATGAGTCAAGAGGTGGAATTACAGAACTGTCAAAGGAGATATGAGAGTTGTGAGGCATTTTCATAATCCAGTATTTATCAAAACCAGAAAACTAGGGTATATGAAGGAAAAGGAGCCCCTGGATATAAAAAACAGATAAAGCACAAATTGAAATTATCAAAATACATTAACTTGAGTCTTGCCTATTCAAACACAACCTTCATTTTGATTCAATCAGAACTAGAAACAATTTTTTTCCATAACCAACTTTTCAATGTGGTGACTCAGCACTGTTTTTCTCTTATCAACTTTTCAATGTGGGGATGTTCTGAATACCACACAAGAGATATCATCTAAGCTCTGACTTTGCAAGAAGAGAAGGCAGTCTAAGACATTGATGGAAAAGGTATGAGAATTCTGAGCACTACTTCACACATAACTGTATATCTAGGACATTGCTTTAACCAAAACTGGCCAAGTGTTATACACTGAAAGTCAGTCTTAGCACATTCAATAATGATCATATCTACAAATTTATGTCAGTAATTTTCAGGAACTTTTTTAATATTTCATACTAATGAATTCCAAGTTAAGGAATGGCATGTTATAGTAAGGGGTGTTTGGGAAATAATGTGATAATCTGTCTTTCAGAGTTTCCAGGTGTTGCATCAGCAAGTGTCAGAATTCCTAATCAAATATGACCTCAGCTACATACTATACATGATATCTGTATAGGATACATAACTGAACATCAGAATGAACATGGTTTGATAGCTTCATGACCCCAAGAAAAATGATGACCACCTAATAATTCTATGGAACAAGGATATCACCCCAGTGGTGACTACAGATAGCTATGTGAAGGTATTTTTGAAAGCGAGGGGTAGGTACGTTGGGAAAGAACTAGAAAATTTGCTCAACAGACACTGCCCTAAAGAGAAACAGCTTTTCTTCTTTCAAAATCCATTTTTCTCTCTAGGGTTGGTTTGCCCTGTGAGCTAAGAGAGCATAACATCACAGAGGTGAAGAGCTAGAGAAAAACTTCCTTTTGAAAAAAAATACTAAGAACATACTTAAATGTTATCTATTAATCTACCTATATCTATATCTCTTGACACCTGTTCCCCTCTGGAACTCCTTCAATGGGGTGGCCAAAGCAATAGAGTCCCCATAACTAGTGAACTCAAGTGTCGCTTCTTAGTAAACAGTTCTTCATGAGGTGCAGTGCCTGAGTTACCATAGGCCATGATCAGAAGGTGAGAAAGAAGCTTGTTAAGATGGATATAAAGAAATACAGGTTTAGTGGAAAGGTTGTTTAAAGTCTGACGTTCCTACTGACTACTTCTATCTAATGTTCCTACCTACTACTTCTACCTAATAGTCCTACCTAAATGTTCCTACCTACTACTTCTATCTATTGCTCCTACCATTTTGACAAATGGCAGGGTTACCACATAGCACTCACCACAGGAAAACTAGAGTTATAAAGAATGAGCTGATACTACGGTCATGAGAAAAATAAGGCATTAATATAATTACATTAGCTTCAGGCAGACCTAGGAAAACTCCAAAGAACCCAAGAAAAAGCAAGGTAATGAGGATGAACATCAACAAAAGAAAGCCCCACTGTGATTATTACTCAGCAGGGAAGAAAGTGCAGGAATTAATGTGTAAGAGAGATGTAGGGATTGACAGTGTATCTAATCTGTCACCAGAATTATAAATTTGAAGAACTGTAAAAAGTAGTAAACTGTCTGATGAGAAATATCAATATTGCTTTCAGGTACATGGATAATGAAATATTTAGTAAGCTATTTACAAAATATATTAGAGCAAAGCTGGTTTATGCATCTTAAGTCTAGTCACCACACCTGAAGAAGCACAAAGGTATGACTCAGTAAGAGCAACCAAGATGGTACCTCCATCACTCCCTGTTGTCACTTCCCCCCCTGCCCCTTTCAACAACGTTCCCATTTGTTCTCTTGTCTTACACACATTATTTACCTCCTTCCAAAACATCCTTTTATTCTCCCTAAAGTTTATCGATATTCTCTCGCCCCAACTCTCATTCACCCTCTTTTTAAAGCTTTGCACCTTCCTCCTGACCTCCTGCCGTTTTCTCTTATACATCTGATGCTTTTCTTACTAACCCTATGCCCTCCCCATAATCTCTTTTTGGACTGCCTGAAAAGTGCTTCTCTCTCTCTGGACACAAGAAAGGCACTTATGGTCCTAATGGATTCCATTTCCCAGTACTACTGAAAGAGTGTGCGTCTATACTTGCACTTATGCTTGCTCATGTTTCATTTCTGTGTGAAAACCAAAACTTTTCCCTCTCCTTGAAAGCATGCATTGATACATTCCATCACTAAGAAGGGTGACCATTCTGACCCCTCTAACTATCATCGTATTTCTCTGACATCTACCACTTCCAAAGAATTTGAATCTCTCCTCAACTCCCATATCCTTAGACACCTTGAAACTCAGTCTTCTTTCTGATCATCAATATGGCTTCCGTAAGGCGAGATCCTCTGGAGATTTTTTTTCCCATCTTACTAATGCTAGTCATCATCATTGAAAGATTTAGGAAAGTCTTGTGTAGTTGCCCTTGACATATCCAAAGCTTTTGACAAGGTGTGGCATTGGGATCTCATCTCTTAGCTCCCCTCTTTTGGCTTCCCTCCCTCACTTTACTCCTTTATATCTAGCTTCCTCTCTGGCTGATCTATCTCTGTGGTTGTTGATGGATCAGCCTATCCCCCTTTTTTCCATTAAGTTTTGTCCTGTCCCCTACACTTTTTCTTCTTTTTTTTCCACAATCTCCTCTCCTCCACAGATAATCAGGTATACTCATTTGATAACAAATCAACATCCTTTAATTCTGCTCCTTCTTCTCTCACTCAATCTACACCTCGTCTTGACACAGCTTCCTCAATAAACTCAGACTTGGACAAAATATATCTGTGGGGTTCACAAAATCTAGTTGTTTAATGTCTCCAAGACCCAGTTTCTACTCATCTCTCTATCGAAACTCCTCAAAACTCTTGTCTCTCGTATGACGATTCTGCAATTCCATCTCTTAACTTAATGAACATACTTGGTATTACTGTAACATCCACTCTTTCTTGGAAACACCACATTTCGGGAAAAGCTAAGTCTACCTCTAAGAAACTGTGTGTCCTGTTTAGATGTTAAAACTTTTCTTCTGAAAAGCTGCTCAGTTTATACAAAAGACTGATTCATCCTTGTATGGAGTCCTGCTCTCACATCTGCGGTGGTTCTTGTTCTGCATCCTTACTTGATAGAGTCGAAAGTGCTCCAACTCATAACCTGTTTCAGGCTAACTTGCTAACTTCCAAACTGCCATATGCTACTATGCTGGTTCACCATCCCTCTTCTAAAGGTATTACTTTGGTTCTTGCTCCCAAGAGCTGATTGCCTGTGTGCCCCCACCACTATCTAGCCCATGCAATACTCAGAAAAATGCTGTGTCACATGGTTACAAGAGCCATCGGCAATCCAAGGGTGAGCCGTTTTGATAACTGTTTCTTTCCCTACACCTCAAAGCTTTGGAGCTGTCTAACTTCTCATTTGTTTCCCAATAACCATGAACTGGCATATTTTAAAAGGCAGGTTTTTCACTTCCTCCAAAATTTATTACTTTCCCTTATCTTCTTTATTTCTCCTTTCAAAATTCTCTCTATATTTCAATTAAGGCCCAGTCTTGATGTAGACCTTTGTTTGTGACTGGGGCCTTCAAAATAAGAAGAAGAAAAAAAAAAAATCTCCACATAAGTCTTCAGTCACTCTTTTAACCCCAGACAGACATGAATCCAATCCACACCTTCCAGTTTCCTTGAATAGACAATGTCTCCCACTGAACCGTTCTGGGCATCACATATGACACACAACATTCACTCCCCACACCAATAACATCAATACAAAAGCAACACACACACTAAATACCCAGAAAATAATAATTGGCAACACATTCAGATATGAAAAAGATCCCTCAATATCCTAACCAAACACTCCATCCACTTCACTTTAAACTATGCCTCACCTACCTAGTCTTCCAACCTCTCAATTGCAAATGTACAAATCTGCAAACCACATAAAACAGTGCACTGAGAACAATCACTGGCTCCGTTGCAACTCTGATTACGCTTTATTGTGTGACTGCCACCAGTGAGAGGGAGGGCTCAGGTGGTAGTGTATTGGCCCTTCACAGTACCCAGCTAACTCAAGGATTATCCCATCTCTTACCCATGGAGCAACCCACTAGGTAGTAGGCTGTTGACAACAGCTGCCCAGGGTGGTACTACTGTCCTGACTGAAGAGTGTTAAAGTGGTGCCTGGAACCATCTTACACTCTCCATGTCAAGATTGCTGGTTTCACTTTCTGTCTCATCAAAACAGGACTACTGGGCTAGTCCTGCCATCTTCTTCTGACAAGTACCATACACCTACTCAAACCTTGCTTATTATCATAACTTTTTTGACACAAGTACTTTGCCAATTCCTGTCCACCCAAGCAAATATAAGTATCACCACGACAGAGTCCGTCCAATCTATGGCCCTTAGTCCCTGGCATTATGGGGTGCTAAGAATCTCCGGGTTTCAGCCTGACTCTACTGCCAATGAGAGGGAGGGCCCTGGCAGTAGCAGTACCAGCCCCTTTCATGATCTTTCCCTCTCTGTTAAACCTTCCTCTTTTTCTATTCACTATACCAACATTCATGGTCTCGCTAGTAACTTCTCCTCAGTTGAACACTATCTGTCTAGTACCTCTCCTAATATCTTTCTTCTATCTGGGAAACAGTTGTCTAATGTTGTTCTTACTAGTCCGTTTTTCATATCTAACTAAAACTTTCACACACGATTCCGGTTCAAAGGTGGTGTTTGTGCTTATTCGAACATAAACACACCTGTTGAACACCTCAAGGACCTTGAGTCCCCAGACTTTGATTATTATGTGGCTCAAGGTGTGTCTCCCTACTTCCACGCTTTTCCTCTGTTTCCCCATTTACTCTCCTAATTCTACAAATTTCATATCCTTCTTCGACTATCTAAACTCCTGCCATGAGACTGTGACATCCTCTCACCCGTAAGTCTAGATCCTCTACCTCGGGGATTTCACCGTTCTCCGTAGGGAATGGTTGAATTCCTCTCATACGGATGGTGGAGGGATCGAAGCCCTCACGTTCGCCATTCTCAATGATTTAGAGCAAATTATCTTGCACCCTACCCATATACCTGACCGCTATGACCACTCTCCTAATATTCTGGATTTGTTTTTCACCTCCTCTCCATCTCGCTGTAAATACACAATCTCTCCGCAGATGGTTCATTTGACCATACTCTCATAAATGTATCTATTCTAACCGCACCTCCCCCTGCAGCAGCCCCTTCTAAGCGTAAATACTGGCACCTGAACAAAGCTTATTGGAATAACTTATGTAACTTATTTTCTGACTTTCCCTGGGTAGATTACAGCCTCTTTTTTGGTAATGCTTCTGTCTCCGCCAAACGCATTGCAGAGGTTATTCTTCCTCCAAAACTACTTCTTCATCCAATCCATGGTTCAATCGTTCCTGTTATGAGGCCATTCAGGCATGGGATCAGGCATTCCGGGTGTGAAAAAACTCTCCTACCTCTGGCTCCCATTCAGCTTTTATCACTGCCCGTAATAGCTGCAAACGCGTTATCCGTGAGGCGAAGCGTTTTTTTATTCAAAGGAAGCGCAGTAACCTCTCCTCGTCATCCATGGATACGTCTTTCTGGTGTTTAGCTAAGACATCTGTTGCTCTACCTTACCCTCACTTTTCCGTCCTGACAGTACTATAGTTGTCTCTCCCGTTGACAAGTCAACTCTCTTTGGTTACCGTTTCTCCTCTAAATCCGCCTTTGTTCCTTATTATCTATTTTCCTCTCCTGCCGATCTATCTCTGTGGTTGTTCATGGATTAGTCTCCCCCCTTTTCTCCATCAACGCCGGTGTCCCTCAAGGACGTGTCGTGTTCCATACAGTTTTTCTCCCCTTTTTTTTTTTTCAACGAGTTTCTTTCTTCCACAAATAATCCAATGCACTCATACGCTGACGACTCAACGCTACACTCATCCACATCCTTCAATTCTGCTCCCTCTCCTCGCCTTCTCTCACTCGATCTGCAT
>JAYMFT010123507.1:0-13200 GCA_038088735.1 Panulirus argus | reverse complement strand
GGATATGTGTGTGTGTGTGTATATATATATATATATATATATATATATATATATATATATATATATATATATATATATCGCCTATTGAGACGCTCAAACTGTGGTGGAATTTCATGTGGGACGGCAGCGGAGTGTTTATTTCATGTCTGTCTTTCCTTGCCTGCATTTGTGTGTTTTTACTGCGTGTGTGTGTGTGTCTAACTTGTCTATAATTGCGTGCGCGTTTATTTTCCTGCATGTCTGACTACTCTTTTGTATATATGCACTTGCATCTATAATATGAATTATCACATAAAGTAATTTAGTATTTGTAACATTCGTTCCATTCGACCAATGTGTACTTACTGCGGTGAAACAAATCTGCGCATATCCAGCAAAGTTTATCAGGAGACACGTCGAACCTCGGCTTTATAAATAAAGGAAAGGACGACATTTTTCTTTCCGGTAGACGCCGAATCCCCATAATGAATATCCGAGGAGGAAGTATGCCGCCATTTGAATCACAGCGAAAACGGCTGATGCGCAAAGCAGATGCGCGCGTCCGAGCGGGGATTGTACCCGACTCAAGACGTCACAGAAAAGTCGGGAAATGATTTCCCTGACATACCTCCCCCAGGAACGACCCTCGGTGAGGGGATTTAATATGCGCTCCGGCGAATGGGCACACGGTGATCACCTCCGGTATAAATTTACGACAAGGCGAGAGAGATTTATTGCCCACTGTTCAGCTTGAAGGCTGTCATGTAAATGAACGTAATCTGTCCGTGGAGGACACGCCACCAAGCCAGAAACCCACTTGCTAACTAGTTCCAACTATTCGACGTTACGAGGTGGAAAACGCCACCGATGGCCACATACTTGAATAAAAATGCACAGTACAGCCACTGATTGGATGGACGGGGTAGTGAATGGCAACACACAACCTTTTTACGCTATTTTTTTTTTCTTCAGAACAAGACTCGTTTCTCCGTAAAAAAAAAAGTACATTGATAGATGGGTAACGGAAGGCCAACTGGCTTTTTGCACCGTTAGCTCCTGCAGAAGGAACCTAAGGATCCTTCTACAGATTAAAGATAACAACTGACTGGAAATTACCATCTATTATCTCCTTGAACGATTATTCCCTTTTTTTTTCTACAACAGCAGAGGGAAGTTATTTCACTCGTCAATTCTCCTAATTCAAATGAGAATTTTTCAGTTTCGTTCGGTGGGAAACCTTATTTACATACAACCTTTAGAGCTCTGGCCCGCTCTTTGCAATGACCCGTGTAGACTTTGAACACTGCTTCTGTATATGCGATGCTTCCTAATTATCTCTAGCATCTGGAAGACTTGTGTAACATCGTTATGGATCCTTCGCTTTTGTACAGAGATTAATCCGTCCCTTATTACGACGAAGTTTACCTCTTCTGGACTCCCTCAAGTGCTTTTGATAATCTAGGGACGAAAATTATCTTATAATTTTTTCTGAATGTTGCTTTTCGATGCATCCCAATCATGTTTGCCCTTCAGGTCGTTACTTAGGGTAAGCCGCAAATCTAAATATTTTTGAAGTTAGGTTCGGTACTTGATCATTTATCAAACTTTACCAAATAAGAAGGGGCCAAGGACTGAATCTTGTGGTGCACCACTAATTGCTCCTTTACAAACCATTTGAAGATAAAAGCCAGTAAATTCTTAAGACGGGCAGTCTTGTAGAATGTTCTTTATCGACTTCGTATTCTCTATGAAAAACTAATTCTATCCCAGACAAGAGCTTCCATCATTTTTCCAAGTAGCAAGACAAGGCAAAGCAGGCTATAATAATCTAGTACAAATTAAAATTTCTTCCAGTCGTTTATTACCCATTCCTCTGATAAGATCCGACATGTCTTCAAGACGTCTGTAAATTTCTTATTAGTCAAAGACTCTCATAAACATTCTACATGGCGTAAGAAGAAAATAATCTTAAGAGAGAATAGGAGAGAGAGACACAAATTTCTTTCTCCGCTCGGGCGCGTGCGTGGCAACTGACAACACATATTACAGATATTAGTTAAGGTGATCATTTTCACCGCGCTAAGATTTCCTTGGCGCGGAACTCACTCGGACAAACAAGGCTGAATTGTGACTGGAGGGGAGGCGAAGTGCCTCCTGCTAGTTAGACCTTGCCAGAAAAACCCGAGACGACCAATCATTCGGTGAGTCCTTGGTTGGAGATGCGAGGGCAATAGTTAATCTGGAGATGATTAAAGTCAAGGCGAGAGAAACATTGGCAGTTGGACGATAATCCTCGATCAGGGCTTACTCACTTGTGACGGGAGAATCAACCGATATGTCCCAGTCGGAATGCGATTATCAAGGTGAAGAAGAAACATGAGAGGTACTCGTGCCCCAGGTATGAGACACTTACAAGTGCCTAATACTTCAGATAAAATCCGAGAGAATAGTATGTCGTTCGCTCGGCAGATGTTTTGTGCTTACCTCGGCTGCGCCGGTGCGTCTCCGTGGACCTGGCATGCATTCTCGTCATGAAGCCGCACGATCTCGTGTTTTTAAGTCCCGCTCTCTAAGCGACTGTAGAAAAGGACATGGGGTTACTGTGTCCATCAGAGAGCACGTATGGCAATGTTTATGACTGTCCTGTGGCCAAGATATCTTATGTTAACGGCTCGTGATATCTCAGGGTTCGTGACCGAGTTTGAAAAAAAAAAACCTAGCTTTAAAGAAAAACTACAGGATTTTAGGTGCTTTTCGCTCTTTTTTAAATCCTAAATCGCGTATTTCTTTCAGTCTCTCAATCATCACCTTTCGTCCCGAACGTATGGCTGCAGGAAGAGATCAATGGGTCTCGTGCTAAATAGTTTGTTTAGTCAGACAGACAGACACGCGTGGGTCAGACCGGCCCCACGACATGTTCGCCTCGCCAACACGCCATCCAGCCAGCTAGCTACCAGTCTCGCGCCGCAGCCCTGACAGCGACTCAAGGTCCTTGAAGCGTCCGTCCAAGAATTCACGCTTCGTCCTCAACCTCCACCACCACACCCGCCGGCCGAACTATGCACACACACACACACACACACACACACCGTCCACCCATAACTACCAGACATACGCCCCGTGTGAGACCACACTCCCTACACATACGCGAGTTACGCTACCCCTCAGTCCACGCTCTGGGCGTCACCTATCCTACACACCGTTGCGAAAAGCATTTCGATTTGTCCCGAGACCGATCTTCACATGCCCACGAGTCAACTACCTCGATGAAGACATCGAACGATTACAGCTTAATTTTCCTTCATCTTCCGTACGTATACGAGTGCACTACTAAAATCTGTGACTTGTGGTCCTGCTCATTGGGTGTGGCTGGTTCCCTGATTACCGAGGGAGTCTTATACAAGAGGGAAGGGGCTCCTGAGGCAGGAACTATATATATATATATATATATATATATATATATATATATATATATATATATATATATATATATAAAACTGTAAATATCGGTATGTTAATAAACGGGAAAAAAGGATCTTACTTAACCTACCCTAGCACAAACTAGCCTAACCTTACCTAGCACAAACTAGCCTAACCTAACCTAACGTAAATCAACCTAACCTAACCTAACCAAAAGTAATCTAGACTAACTTAACATCATCTAACCTTAAACTAACTTAAACCCACAGTAAACAGAAAACATACGCGAATGAAATTCCCGACCGCGTTTTACGGAACAATAACAAACATCGTAGCGTGAATTTCGCAAATCGCGGAACAAATCTGAGCTAAACGTCTCGCATGCACGACTTTGTTGTAGTTACCCTTTAAGGAGCCATCGCGCCCACGGTGATGATGGCTGATCGCTCTGTAGTCCTAGCCAGCTAGCGAGACTCCGTCCGTCCGTGTTCGATCCAACAGCGGCATGCGATAGCGCTCTCAATTTCTTGTGTAGGTTTAACCCCTTCCCCACACCCCCCCTAACGGGCACGTGCAACCGAAGCTGCCGGCTGTTGTCAGCTCGGTCAACGTCTTCAGTCATGGTCACGAAGCCCAAATTGTGATGGGCAGGGCGTAGAATTTCGCCCTAGGGAGATCAAAAGCTTCACACACACAGACACACACACACACACACACACGCCGCGCGAGCACCCATTCCTCATCCAGTCGACGTAGATACTTGTATTCAACGGGTTATGATAGAGGAAAGAACACAATTAGCAGTCTCTTGTGTCAGGTCACGACATAGCAAGGGAGTGAGCGAGGCGAGAGCGCCCGTTCCTGCAGTAAAGACTGGATATAGTGCGAAAAACTGCTGCGGCTTGGGGGTTCAGCACTGAGAGGTAACCCCCTTTGACTGTAGCCGTGGCGCCAGCTCGTGTGAATCATTTCCCAATCATTCGTCTGACGCACAGAACTATGACACGACTAATTTCTCAGAAACCCGCGCTGCGCCAGATTTGTTCTACCTACTACTCCCTACGCTAGCAAAGTAGCACCAAATATATATAAAATAACGAATCTAAGTATATTAAATCCAGTTTTTAAAATCGTAAGAAGAAAACGTGTTGCGTTCGCTGGTCTTCATAAGACTGTGTGGCATAGATTAATGATAAAGCCATCATCAACAACGGCCTCTTCCTCGTTCCTATCTCCCTCATGATAATCTTTGCCACATGTCTTTATCGTATAAATAACTCTTTCTTTTTTTTTTTCTTATCTTCGGGGGAATCAGCGCCAGCGTGGAACGTAATCACAAGCTATCAATGATTCCCTTCTGCCGTCACATAAATCCTTCGCTACACCCTAACACTGAGGGCAGCAACCTCGACCCAAGAAAGTAATCAGTATGAGTGTCACAGTAAAAATGCCAGGCTGGGTGTTCCACCTCAACCGCCTGCCATATTTTTGGTACGCTGTTTTCTTCCGGTCGCCACGTTTTCTTTAATCTGCCTTCAAGTGTTGTCTTGCTGGAGCGTCAGCGTAATTTACCATAGACAGTGGAATGAAAACGTGATGAGGCCCAGACCAAGGAGTATAAGCTTCCCACAAACCCCCCTATTCCCCACGGTATACATTGCTACACCCCAAACGAGAAGAGACAAAGAACTCACTAATCAAAGGGGTTGGTTTAGGGTAACACGAAATTAAACCCGGGTTTACCGTGATGCACGTGAAGAATAAGGTTAACGACGTAGGAAAAAAAAAAGGTACTCGTAGAGGATGCGATGTAGTGGGTAAGTAGACCCAGGCGTTAGGATCCCGTAGAGTGATCCTTCCGTCTCCTATCGGTGGCGAGTCCTGCGCGTGCGTGTGTGTGTGTGGGAAGGGGAGGTGCAGGTGTTGTTGTTTTTCATCCTGATGAGAGAGAGAGGGAACGAGCGTGCCCCTGGAGGGGTTCTGGAAGATCTGCCTCAGGACGGTGGAGGGTCGGTCGGGTGTGAGGGTGTGCAGCAGACCACTGACCCTAAGACTCGTACACAGACGAATAAATAACTGCGGAGGAACCTGATCTAGAGACTGAAGGTGGTGTGGCCCTCCTTTGTCTCCAGCGTGGAGAACCTGCCCATCAAAGCCAGTGCGGGTACCTCCACTTTGTCTGCTGAGGATCCACGTAAAACAGAAAAAAAAGATAAGGAGAGTTTGAAGACCCATAACCACGATGAATTAAGTCGTCTCGGATTCGATTATAATTTCTCCCAACCCAACTCTTTAACAGATTGGGTTAGTGCGCCTCTAAGTTACGACCATCTCTCTTCCCCTGCCGAGAGGTCTACCGTATCAATTCTCTCGTAAATTACATCGATAAAGCCGACGGTGATCGTACAGGTCTGGCTAGTACCAAGCCTCATCGAATGAGTCACAATGTGTGTACGTGGGAGAGATTTGGAATGACATGATTGCTGCATTCCTTTCACAATGAATCCTTCATTGGCGCGTCCGTCTCGCTCGTGTGTGTGTGTGTGACACACCAGCGTCTTTTAAAAACAGCCGACTTAAATCTGGACGTCACGTAACTAACCGCCTTCATCCCAAGGGGTCCAGGCAGACTTGCTGGAGATAGAGCCCACCCTCAAGCCCGCGAAGAGCGGTAGTACTTGCTGGAGATAGAGCCCACTCTCAAGCCCGCGAAGAGTGATAGTTTATCAGCCAGTCTTATACAGTTACATCGCCGCTAGTCATTAGTGATTCTGATTTATATTGACAGACACGTCTCGATGAGCTGAGGTGATGTGAGGAATGGATAGACGACGAGGTGGGTTTCTGTGTATGTGTGTGTGTGTGTGTGTGTGTGTGTGTGTGTGTGTCCAGAACTCTATACATGTATGTGGTTATTTTTGGGCACTGAGGCGCGTCACAACTTCAGAGGTCAGGTCATATCAGGTCAGGTCAGGTCAGGAGGAGGAGGTGGATGCTGCCCACGAGGATGTTATCACGCCAACGCTAGGGAGCCTGGAAGGATGAATGACTGAAGTCTTAAAAGGCGTGAAGCAGCAGTGGGTGATCCCACAATGTGTAAACCTTTGTTTGCCTCATGCATTCTAAATATGTACCTCTCCTCCCTCCCTCCCTCTCTCTCTCTCTCTCTCTCTCTCTCTCTCTCTCCTGCAGACTCTTCTCGTCTCTTTAACTGTCTGTGATGAAAAGAACGTACAGCAATAACAGCAGCAAGAGCAGTAGCAGTAGGAGCAGCAGCTGGCTAACTATAGCCATCCTTTCTTCACCAGTAATGGAAGACCTGGATCGGTTTCGTTTCGCCACCACTCACCAACGAACGGGTCGTCAGTCATCTCCTCTCGGCCCGTAGCACACAGTGATCTCGTAATGCAATCTCCTTATCTCGTTCCAGATCGAGAAAATGCTCCGAGAGACAGAACAAACCCATCGGTGTCCCGTGACACGATTATGCAGACTGATAGCTGATGCTAATGAAGTCTTAAGTGTACTGTTAAAAAGAAGCTTTGGGATATAAATTTATCCGGCGCGGGAGGAGGAACAAGCCATCTCCGCTAACCTCAACAAACGATTCTCATATCCTTAGCAAACTCCTTACAGTAACCGAACAGCTCTCGGGTCTACTACTAACTGCTTCTTCTTCTTCTTCCCTCGCGGCATCTCAAAGTTCACCCATTACTTTCCGTCGAAGGGCACCCATCTGCTAATGGGTCGAGGGAGGAGATCTAAAGCCAGTGTGTGGGATGAGATGATTACACGGTCTCTCAGCGGGAGCTATAAGCATTAGGAGGACCCCGATTGATGGAAGGGATTTTGGACTCTTTGGACGACGGGCGGGCGAGCAAGTGCTTGACAGAGTCCTTCACGGCGGGATAACCATCTGTGTTGCTGCTCGTTCCACTGTCTCAGAGGGGATGAGAGAAAAAGCTATTTGCGCAGTACTACAAGCCAATCTGTTAACTTAAGACGATGCCGTAAGGTACCGAGAGCAGTTACAGGGTACTTAACTGACTTCCCTTGACGTGGGACACGTACCACAGTCACGCCAGGAGGTGTGGTGGTACTGTAAGACGTCAGTCTGACATAGTAAGTGGTGGAGCGTTTGCCTCAGGGGGTGTGACGGACGGACTCTATTGCCTGCACCCCAGCAGGAGAATCTGCACACTCTGTCCGAGTGGACAATACTGTTATCGGACCCTCTCTGCAAAATCAATTTTGGGCCCTCGTTGCTCTACCGCTGAAAACTCATCTTTAAAACAATTGTTCTCTGATATAGCTGTTGTGGACGGGGAGGAGTCACTCAAGAAGACAGTTGACAGTTGTGGCTGCTGCTGGTGCTTCGAGAGTGAGCTAAAGCGGTTTTCCCTGTACGACAAGTCAAACCCACACAGCCCGCTCTCTCGACACGGACGACCTCCGGCCTCAAGCCACACAAAATGCGACGACTCCACCGGGTCTTCTGAAAAGCCAGCCGGATATGATGCATCCACCCTACGAGCTCTGGATCCTCGTAAAATATACTTTCTTTTCTTTGCCTGAAATAGGATAAAAAGAAAATATATACATCTATTCCCAGCGAGAACACCTCGCATCCTCTGGTGACGACAGAGGTTAAGATAATGATATACGAAGAAAACAACAACAAGGAAATGAAAAAGACGCTAAAGCTAATGACGAACATTGCATTATCCAGGGAGCTTTTTCTTGTGTTTGAACCACACGCCTGTCTGGCACGGTCTCTCTCTCTCTGTCTGTCTCTACCTCATGCTGGCAACATCTGTGAACAAGGCTACGATACTGGACGGTAGTACACCTGCAACTCGAAGCAAGATCTAGGGGTCAAAGTTTAAGGTGTAGAATGATCTTTGAGATATCTGGTAAGAAGATTTAAATTGCAACTCAGATGCAAAAGCTCGGCAGAAGTAATATCTTGGAAGTCGGTAAGCAAGATTTAGTGCGACGAATGCATTTCACGGAGACTTGTATGTATGTCTCTCACCAAATGATCCTCAATTTGACAGACCGGCAATAGATTTTGACTGGGGTTATAACTCATGTACCCAGTGGGCTTTGGATATTTTGAGAATAAGATTTTCGAGCGACGTTGGGAAAAAAAAATAATAATAATCTCTTCTCTTCACGAGACTTTTTGCTCTTTGCCAGAGCCGTGGGCAGCTGAGTGACAAGAGCACGTACGCCACACGACTCTCTTAATCCCCAAAGGCTGGCGTACCCTAGTCTGGCTGACACGTTCTACCGCCTCATTAAACCCTCGTCCGATCCCAGATGAATAATGGTACTAATTATCAAAATCTCTTGTCTTTTCCTGAGCTGGTCCGAAAACTGATTTAAAAACAAAACCTCCCCCGAGCGGCTTGGTCTCGCTGGGAGGTACTTGAAGTGGTTAACACTTGATGTATCGTCCTCATAAATTACATCACGACACACGTGACAACGAGTCTCCGACTGACTCATCGTAGGGGAAGCGTCGGCCTTCGAGTCCGATATCGTAGTTGTGAGGCAGACTGGTGGCGTACTTCGGAGAATGAGGCTGTCACTCATGAGGTCGCCCATCGTGAGGTCGTCACTCATGAGGTCGTGCAGCATGGGGGCTGTCGCTCATGAGGTAGTGCATCATCGTGAGGTCGTCCATAAAATCAACAAGTGGTCCAGAGGACGACAGACAGAGACGCTTTTATAAACGACCAATCTTCCTCCACGTCTTCAGCGATTGACTCCAGCTTGGGCTAAAGCCCAGACGCTGTTAGTACTAATGCAGATCTTTCGTCCGGACATCAAATCGAAAAGCCTGATCGACATATAACTATGAGCCCAGGAGCTTATCTCAGACTGGTTCACGTTCCCCGAGTTTGTCTTCAGCTCAGACGTGGGGGAGAAAAAAATATAGAAGCTTTGTTGTGTGTGTGCGTGTGTCCCCTCTCTCTTGCGAGACGACCAGCAGCTTCTAAAAACGTCTCCTTGATTTAGCACACTCGGGTGACTACCGACTGAATGCCTGTACTATTACGCGACAAGGTACACTTGGGGACTTGCCCTCGCTGCTCTTCCTCCCCCCCCCCCCACACACACACACGAGAGAGAGAGACAGACAGACAGACAGAGAGAAAGAGAGGAGGGACGTGGGAACCTAAACACAGAGACGACACAAATGGTATCGTAGCAGAGGAGGAGGAAGAGCCGTTCTATAACGCTCACCTGCGTCAGTACTGTGGCTGCCGTCCGTTCACTCGTGCGGACGAAGACTATTTTAAGTTCTCCCAACACTTTCGTTTTTCTCTCTCCCCCATATCTCGTATTTCTAATCTTTCCCATTAATGGCTTACCCTCACACGGTCTGAAAATAAGTTCTTGTTTGCTAGAAGAGATGGAATTCAGATAGCGTGTATCTCCCCAGAGCGCGAGGGGGTGAATTAAGAATCATTACTTTACAATATCGACAATTTCTTTGTCTCCTTGGATTCATGACAGAGAGCCGGGCACTGATGAATTGTGGGCATGGTACCATTTAATGAGCCAATGAGCTCGTTGATAGCTTGTTGCTGCTGGTATTCCGAACACGTACTGATGATCCCTTCTGTTCTTGATGTCAGGCCTAACATGTTATTGCGTTTCTACCAAAGTGGCTCATTTGTTCATTCAGTTAACCCTGAATTAATGGCTTCATCCCCCTCTCACTCACTCACTCACTCGCTTTCTCTATTACAGTGATATCTCTTTCTCATTCTCTCAGTCTCTCTTATTCGATTTTACTCTCCCTTACCGTCCACCTTACTCTCATCCCTTGCTCACCTCTCTTTTACTTCGACCTCTGTACCTTTTTTCTTTCTCTTTCTCTCGCCGTAACAACGGCAACCCGAGCTGAGGTCCAACCAAAGCACACAGGAATACAACGCGCATATTTTTATTTTTTCTCTCATCTTACTCGACAAAATGGCGTCGACGAGAGGAAGGTGTATGGACACCTTGGCGTGCCGGACACCAGCAGAACCCTCATTGCTATCTTTGAGAACCTGGACACTTCTTCCACCGCTTCTTCCTCATCCTCCTCCTCCTCCGCCAGCGGTACCACCAGCAGCTAGCTGTTGCTGCAGAAGGATCATTTGAAGGGCAGCTGGATCCGGACGGCGAGGCTACGTCAAGCTGGACTCTTCACTCGCTTTCTGCATCGTTTCTGTCTTCTTCATCCGCAACTCCAAGCCTTATATGTCTCTCCTCCTCCTCCTCCTCTTCCTCTTCTTTCATCTTCTTCTTCCCGGTCTTCTCCTTTCTTCTTGGTTCATGCCAATGTAAAAAAAAGAAAAAAAAAAAGACACATATATCAGTTAATCCTCCGGGATTCGCTATTAATCATCTCTCGCCACAGATGGACAATTTGACTCAGAACCATCACCTCTCCGACATATAATTTCATCGCCTGAGCTAAGATACAATAGTAATCAATGACTTGAAGATGATTCAAGAAGGGGGAAAAAACATATGTGTATACAAAACGAGTCGACTTTTTCGTTGCTCACACCGCCTCAACCGCAGAGGAATAATCACAAAAGCTTAACGCCATATGTATTATTCATCCTCCCACACCTCGCTAGAGTCAGTAAAAATCTCGACTCTGGACAAGCATCGAGCAGGAGCGTCCGTCCGTCCGTCTGTCTGTCTTTCTTGCGCGGTGGCGACGCGAAGCGACGCCATGCTGCCGAGGTCTTCATGCACGTCTTACTGGAGTCCAGTCCTCGCAGACGGACCCGGTTTCCGCCCCCTCCCCCCTTCCTCCTCCCAAGCCCCTCGGAAACTTGGGGTGCGACGACATTCAAGACCAAAAGCACAACCCCAGCACACCATCTATCTCTCTCAAGCACCCACCTGACAAGCCTTCATCTGAACATCAGCAAGTGAGAAAGATTCGAGCGTTACGAATCAAGGAAACACGACACGAACGCAAAGCTCACGCGAGAGAGAGAGAGAGAGAGAGAGAGAGAGAGAGAGAGAGAGAGAGAGACTCCATGCTCAGCCCTCTCGCCCACACACGGGCAAAAGTCTTACACTGCACTGAGAACGAGATAAATCCAATACACAATGAGGAGGAGGAGGAATACTTCTGTCATATGTAAACACACAAACGTTCCCATCAGGAGAGCGACACACGACACGAATGTAACTCACCCACATGAAGAACACGCACCACCAGAGACCCAGAGACCACGTCTATTAGAGACCTAAATATGCTTATCGCTGGGAAGACACCAAACACCCGCCCTCTTCTGGCCTCACAACACTCAGCTTTCCGAGTCAACACGGCCCCAAGGGCAACACTCTGTCACACTCTTACGGCTCAGGGCCCGGGCGGAACGAGCTATCACTACAAGCGTCCTGACACGGAACAACGCGCAGCGTTGCCGAGATTCTCTCTCTCTCTCTCTCTCAACGCTCACGCTGCTGAGTGAAGACTTTGGAACTGTCGAAGCTCTTGTACCCGTTGGCTACACCACTATCCGTGCAGTGACCGAACTCGTGTGCATCTCTTCTCTCCAAGATGATTTTGGGGGGATTTCTTCCGCGTAACAAGGGCGAATTAAATCACGGTCCCGAAAGAATCCCATTGAGGGATCCCCGTGTTCTACAGCAATGATATAAAGAACGACCTCGATCGGTCTCCTTTACCCATATCTCGTTCTCGCGCAATTCCTCTATGACTGAACACCTTCCTTGTCACTTCTCAGGGTCCTTGATCGCCACAGTCCTCGGACGCCAGACCACATCTGCTGCTTCGGTGTCGTCCACAAATAAACGTTTTGCTTCCCCGATCAAAAACGGTACATAACTCAATGAAAGGCTTCCCTTACCTTACAGGCGGAGCTTGAATAATTCTAAACTGTTTCCTACGGCCCAACAGACAGCGGAAATATGAAGCAAATTATCATGAAATATGTAAAATATTCAAATATTTCAAAGCTTGATTTTTAAGTCTCAATGGCCCCAAAAGGACACATACCGACCTCAGAGGGTTATATTCAGTATGAAACATACCACAAAACTGCTGAGTTACTGAAGGAAAATCTACATTGAGGAAAAAAATTCAAGAAAGATACAAAGGAATTCAAACAGCAACAGACCACAGGGTCATTTCGAGGCTGATTGTAATGGTGGAAGACGTCAAGAGATTTACAGATTAGTGTCGTAAAAGTTAGAGAGGCATAAAGATAATTCAAAGAGAATTACCTGCAAATTGTCACTGTGACTAGGGAGGCGCAAATGAATTATTCAAAGAGAATAATCCACAAACTGTCAGTATGATTGAGTAGGTGCAAATAATGTTTTAAGTCGTGGACTTGAAGCGAAGTATTTATCAAATCTGTTCTCAGACGATTCTAAAGTTTTAAACCACGCTATTTGGCAGATCGTTCCGTAAGTTGACAATCCTGTTGAAGAAAATACTAAAATACTACTCCGCCTCATTCGAGATAAGACATTTGCCCACGGGTTTGTATGCATTACTACGAGGGAAATCAGGCGAATCAGAAATTAAGTAACTTGATAGATCAAGATTATCAAAGCCTGTGACAATATTGAAAACTTGCATTAGATCACCTCTTAGCATTCTATTTCCTAGGCTAAAGTAGATTCAAGTCGTTTAATCTGCTCTCGTCTGATCGATCAGTTTCTCAGTCCGGGAATTATATATATATATATATATATATATATATATATATATATATATATATATATATATATATATGTGATAAAAAA
>JAYMFT010123497.1:0-13201 GCA_038088735.1 Panulirus argus | reverse complement strand
GCTTTGCATCAACAAAATATATTTAAAGTAAGTTGGCCTATGCGTAAAATAATTTGACAAATACATACCCCTTAGTCCCACAATGTGTGTGTGTGTGTGTGTGTGTGTGTAATTACCTGTTTTTGATTACCTATCTACATTTTACGGGGAGCGAATTTTACATTCAGGGGACCTCATTTCTTGGATACTTTTTATTATCATACAAACTTTTGAATTTCTCCATGCTGTCTGCATTGAACATGTCCTCTTGAATTTTCATTTTATTCATCCAGAACTCTCATAAACAGAAGTACTTTTTTCTATCCCTTTTAGCAAGTTCTTCCTTGATTTCATATTAAGGCTTTTGGTTGTTCCATCCCAACATATTTCGAAGAGCTGTTCACTGTTTACGTCATTAAGCTGTTTAAGAGTTTAAAGGTTGTGACCAGATCACCTCCACTTACCTCTCCTCCTCTGTGGGCAAATTTAAGGCCTGTAGACTTCCCCTCTAGATCTGCTATCTTAATCTGGTACCAACTTTGTTGCTCTCCTCTGGGCCTCCTCTATTAGCTCTTTGTACTGTTATCGATGCGGTGAGGAGCACATTCTTGTTTTAGCCCTCTGTAGGATGCGAACAGCTTGCTTAATATTTCTCTATCCATGTACTTGGATGATACTTTGATAATTGCCAGAAGACAGTTTCGTTCTTTTACTGATTTCCAATGTTGGACTTAAGTGACAGGTGAGTTGAGCACTAGAACAAGTTACCGTCAGACGTAGTGAATGTTAAGACTATAAATACCTTCAAAAGTCGTTTAGGAAAATACTTTATAAATTCAGATATACTTCTAGAAAAACGCCAGAAATAAACTGTAAAAACGACAGACGTAACTGGGATAGTGGAAGACTAATGTGCAGTAGCGGGGAGTCGGTGACAGCTTAAAGAATTGCTGGGCTGAATTACATTTTGTTGTCGCTGATTATTCTTTTTTTACAGACAACTCAGTCGTGGGCCAATCAGGCCTCCTGTTGTCTGTCTTTCTCATGTAAACTCATGTATACTCCCACATCCCTCACACACACACAGATTCCTGCGTTTTTTTGTTAGATGGTATTCATACTGGGGGCCTTCATTCATTATGTCCCATCCTCATTAATCAACAATTAGTCGGGTTAAATTTTGATCAACCATGCACCATACAAACTTTGGAGTTTATCTATGTGTAATTACCATTTTACACCTTACAGGAGGAAGTTTTACAGTTGTTCGGGCCCAACGTTTGACCATTCTCTACTATCACATAACTTTATATATTTTTGCATGCTGTCAAAGTTGACCATAACATTATTCATCATATTCCATTCATCCGTCGCCCTTTTCTATCAAAGTACTTTTAATCTTTTTTAACAAATTTCTTGCTTAATTTCATATTACGTTGTCTGTATGTTCTCTCCTTACATCTTTCGAGGAACTGTTCACTGTCAATGTCATTAATCTTCTTAATTACTTAGAGACTGTGATCTGATCACCTCTCATTCTACTTTCTATTTCCATAAAACCATTAACCTTCTTAATCCTGGAACCATCTTTGTTGTTGTTGTGTGTGTGTGTGTGTGTGTGTGTGTGATTAAAGTATTTCATTACTATTTGTGTGTCACGGGGAGAGTTTTGCAATCGTACTGCCCCGTCTCTTAACCTTGCATATATGTAACATGACTTTATTCCTAAGTATGTATACACACACACACACACACACACACACACACACACACACACACACACACACACATACACCCTAGTCTATGTCAAGCGTGAGTGTTTGTTTCCTATGATGCAAATGTATGTGTGTGAAAGTGTGTGTGTGTATATCTATTTTTTTTTTTTAAGTAACGGAGTTAAAGTGTTTCTGTGTATGTGATATTTTTCATCATAGTTGCCAACATGGCATAGGCAAAAACATGGACCAGTCGTGGTCTTCTCGAATGAAAGATAAGATAATAAGTATAAAAAGAAAACAGTGCAGCTGCGATTCATATGAGCTGCTCAGCTGTCGTAGGTTCGACACCTAAAGGTGGAAAGGTTAAAGAAAGAAAAGATTACAACTGAAGGAAGAGAATACCTTAGATTCCCTTTATAACGAAAGAAATGGGTATCATAACGGACACTCCTCGTGTATCTGGTCTTCACACGACAGTCTTAGGAAGCAGCAGCCCAAGAAGAAGAAGAGGCAGCGGTTCCAAGTTTTAGTGGCTGGAACACAGGCAGACAGAGAGAGGGAAGTAAGTCATCACTGACGAAAAGGGATGGTGGAAGAGAGGTGATATCAGTAATGGTACGAAGGCGAAAGGCTTTTAATGCCACAATGGCAAAGAGAGAAGTAGAAGAAATGCCACTCAGACATTCGAGCACAGATCCATACTAGGACAAATGAGAACAATGTAGATATGAGGCAACTGCTCAGAACAAGAATAATAATGAGGCACCTGTATAACAGCCAAGGCTTTGTGAAGCTGTTTTGTTGTTGCTCTCATGAGATGTGCAATTGTGCTCCTGTCACAGAGGTTTTGGTATGCGTCCTGCAGCATATCTCTTGCCAGAGTTTCTTATTGGTAATCAAAGATTTCACTCTTATGATGCTTCCTCATCCCCACGAATTGCAAGAGAGTGGAATTCTCTTCCTTTCTTTTGTCTCTCCCGCTCCCAGCAGTCCTCCTCCCTTTAATATTCAACTCTATAAATACCCAAGGAGCTCTAATTAATTTCTTGAGTCTTTTTTTCCGTACCCTATCTTATTTTCACCCGAAAATGGCCACGACTGGGGTATGTTTTGCTCGTGCAATGTCGATTTCTAATGAAAAGTGAAACTTGCCATAACCGCCATAACAAAAGACTTTATTGATGATGAACTCGTCCAAGTATGTAAACTTGGAAGGTCAGTCTCACTTATCGACACATTTAAGCGTTGCAACTATCAAGAGTGTAAGAGACTGCGTATTCTGTTTACTAATAACAGCAAAGAAATATATGACTTTTGGGGTTCTTTGTGTCTCACTCTTTTTTTCTGCCTGAATTCAAAAGTTTAATACAGTACACATAAAGAAACCTTTCAATTTAATATCTTCCACAAAGCCACCATCAAAGGGGATTACTTTATTGGATGCCGTATGTACAAAGCCCTTTGAAATTTCCTATTCACGATTCTTCAGAATATTGCAAGTACTGTCTTTGTAACTCAGAGAGTAGCGACTCTGACAGGGAAGAAATATAGTTACCCATTTCTAATCCTGAATTTCAACTTTGTAAATTTTAGAAAGTGGCGTTACTGAGATGGAAAGAATTATATTTACCAGTTTTAATTTTTGAACTTCATGATTTACAGTTGGCGTATTACTGGAGCTATTCCTTTATATTCAGCCTGTGAGGCCATCCCATGTTATGTGTTGGATCTGTTGTTGACAAACATACCAGTCTGGAGTGTGTAAGTTATGATGCTTGTGATAGTTGTGCCCCTGAACATCATCCCTCGTTTCTGCTTCCTGAAAATCAACCCTCGTTTCTACACCTTGAACATCAACCCTCGTTTATATACCTGAGAATCATCCCTCGTTTCTGACGGGCCTTTGTTCGTGTGGTAACACTATAAATGGGACCACATCCGAGCAAAAGGCGTATGTATACGTCACCTCAAAGGCTGAGACACACACAATAACCAGTGGCACTGCGACAGCCTGAAGGAGTTTGAGAGGGAGAGGGAGCATTTTGTGTACATAAGTTAACATATTTCACATTGAGCAGATATTTGGAGGTCACAATTTAAACAAGAATACGAGTTTTGGTCTGCAGGTACCTCTTCATCTTTACTCTTATTCGTGGGAGTGATTAACGTGTTGCATACATATAGGTCCCATCTGAAAACTTCTATATTGTATGTTGGTGGATATGATGGATCATATCACACGCAGGAAGTGATGAGCTTTGAATTTCTCTCGACATTCTCGTCGTTCACTGAGAGAAACATTCATGCTTATTGTATATTGATCTTTTATATATAAAGTGCTGTCTTTTTTTTTATATGAATCTCCTCCGTATTTCTTGTGCTCACTCTTGTACTAGTCTCTTTTCGTAGATCTCTACTGACATTTTCATATACATATTCATAGGCTACGAGACCACCAAATCATGTAAGACAAACAAATCCCTAAATAATGATGTCCATAATGAAAACTTCCCTCAAATTGTCCGGGCTAAGAACGCTCATGAACAAACTCTCTTTCTGTGAAGATCATTCCTGCAACCCGTAAGACAAGTCCTTTATGATATACCAGTATACAAGGAGCAGATGTGCAAAGACTGGTAGAGAGCAGTCTACATGATAGGAGACAACAAAAGGATCAGAGAAGCTTGTCAGAACCAGGATACCTTTTCTCTGAGCCCTGTGGTATATAAACAAAGGTAAACTTTCGGCTTTTGTGGAAGATGAAAATGAAGACAATCTGGGCAACATAGACGGAAATAAGATTTCATGCAAGATTCTCCTGATGTGCATATCAACTTTCTCGAAACAAATAGGACTATACTAATTGTCCAGAAAGAAAATAAAGTCCTTTCCATTGCAGAAGATAATGCTGTAGTTGATGTAAATTTTTCAAAATATCGTAACAGTATATCAACAAAAGAGGAATCTATGTATACTGTAAACAGGGGGTCCGTTCTTCTGTCTGTAGATACATCGAGAAAATTGCTAGGCGCACGATGACTGACCCCCACATGCAGCTTCAAATGATCCATCCATATCCTTGGCAGGATGGAAATTGCTGTGTGGTGCATTTTCGGCAAAGTATTATACTATACTATAAGTAATCTTCTATTCTATAAAAGGGGTTGCCCTGTCTTCTGTCTGTAGACACGCTAAGGATTGCTAGACGTTCGGCGACTATCCTATGTGCATAGTTACCAACAGTTCATCCTCTTCCTTGGTAAGAATGAAAATGTTTGATGCTAGGGTGATATCTTTTTCGGGAAAATATGTTAATTGCTAGCTAGAAGGTTTTTCGGCAATATGAGAATTATGGAGAGGAAAATGACGGTTCAGTGCAAGTCCAAGTAAAAGGGTCGTAGATGTGATGAGTAAGACAATGCAAAGCCTGTGTTTAGAAAGAATACATTTTGCCATTCTCTGATCTAAGTCCACCATCTTGCAGAAATGGCTGACAGAGTGATTCAACGAGTGATGCACTTAGTACTCCAGAAATGATAAAAAAGCATAATAATCCAGTCCATTATGGTGACACATGTTTTGGATTTGTCCCCACACATGTTTGTTTTCGTTGGCTCTCCGCAGGAGATAGCAGAAGAAGGCCCGAATCCGTTAGTGGTCAAGAAAATGAAATGCTAGGTTTATAGGACGACTTACTTAAATATATGATCACACTATCCAAAATATGTATCGGAACCCATTCCATCTGGCATCAGCGCAAGGTACCAGTCATTTAGAAAATGGAGAGAGAGAGCTAAAGATATGAGGAACTTTGAAATGGTAGCAGGGGATACAAGATGAGACACTGTAAGGCTTAAGTTGATTAGAGTTTGGAACGGGCTTCAGTCGTCAGCATCATCCACCGTTAGCATTACCATTGGGTTTCTTGCCTTGAAAGGTCTTCACCAACACTGATAGCGATTTGCTGTCTTCACAGACGACACTGAAGAACAAGGTGAGTCAACAGCGTTTGGAAATCCTTAGAGCCCTTGCAGCCAGGTATATACTGACGGCTTCCAGTCTGAATACGGGTTCACCCCAAAATTTTCCCTGCGACACACTGTGGATCAATTTAGTTGCCTGAAACAAAAGTAAGAATATACAAGCTTCCCTTATATACAGTTAAATGGTATACAGAACATTCGGCTATATACAGTTCGTCGCTATATACACATACTGCTGAATGCAAGTGATCACTCAGAGCGGACGTTTGTTATATGAAGGTGTCCACAACATACATGCTTATCACGTAAAATTGGTTTTTGTACACTATACCTACTCTTCGTGGTTAACCATTGCTAAAATCAAGATCACAACACTTAATTACAGTATAAATTCAGGTGGTTACAATGTAACCACTTCATGCTAGTGGTTTGTCCATACAGGTGTTGGTTATGTACACAGAGAGTCACTAAATAAAAGAGAATTGTGTATGCCGGTGTAATTGCTATACAAATTTCACTCTTATAATGTGTTTAGTTTAGTAAAAACGGTAGCATTATATTTCTAGCCCCAATGCACATGTTATCAATGTTTATATATGGTCATAGATGGTCATACATATGGTCATGTACAGATTTTATGTGATAGATATATGGAGCCAATAGTGTGCAGGGTAATTACCTATTTGTGATGCCCTGCTTTTACAAAATTGTTGGAGCCCCATCTCTTGAACTCTTTTTTACGTATGTCGATTTTCTGCCAAAAGGCAGGGCTAGAGCGTAGTGCTTACAACAGGAAAAGTAATTAGAGTCAAGAATAAAGAGCAGTGTTGGATAAGTTCTCTTGAGTGTTATGTGTGTAAGGCAATTACTTCTTTACACATGTGTGTATAATTTGAGCATAAATGTTTTATAGAAATCGTTACTCTTTATAAACGGACTCATTACAAAGTGATATATACAGACGGCCATGTATACAGACGAGCGCTGTATAGAATACAAATATATTACGCAGGCCTCTTGCAACATCATTCCACGTAAACGTCGTCTTAATTAGGAGTCTCATCAACCGGTTCGTCGTCGCGTGAAGACAATTAAGGGTAAGACAAATGTTCCGTAATCCAGCGTAGTAAAATTAATTTCGTGGGATGTGTTGTGTGTGGTAATTAGTTGGGCGTGACCTCACGTTCATTTAGTAAACAGTTAGTTCTTTCACTATCCAACTTCTACCTGTTGAGGAAATGCAGGAGGAAACAGTTTGTGTTACGGAAATGTGTGTATTGAAAGTCTAAATGAAATTCTATACTTATGACCTTAATGGATATTACATTCCGAAGTCGAGATTAATTACTTTCATAGTGCTGTCGATTGAAGGTACATTCAGTGCGGCCTGGGAGAGATTTTCATCATCGATGAAGTTCAAAGACAGAGTAAATATATATTAACTGAAAATCAATGAGGAAATTAGGTTTCTAGTTTGAAGTTTTTTTATATTTCTAGGTCTTATCGAGCAAGTTGTTCTGAATTATGAAAGCTCGGTGGACGTGGCCGACCTTCTGGGCGCTTCGGGAGCCCCAAAGAATGGAACCCTGGAAATAAGGTCAGGTAAGATATAGTAAGGCAGAATTGAGAATCTCAAATATTATGCCTACCATACTCGTTGTGTTGTAGGGACTGGGGATTGTATGCACGATCAAGCACAGTCGCTTTGCTTTCATTTGATATCGAGTCTTATTACACAAAGGACATGATGATTTCACTTATAACCAAGGAAAGCTACATTACTCCAAAAATAAGGCATTGCACTTTAAAATAACTTTTGGAGCTGTATAAAATTAGGCATCACGTAGTGTCTAAGGGATATGGAACTTCTTTTATCCACTTAGAATTTCTTGAAAACTTTTTCTTCTTCATTATTCATATAACAGAGAAAAGACCATATATTTTAAAACTGAATATCCAAGATGGTATTTGGATGTCTTATAACCAGCAATTTGGTTTTCTCTGATTCAAGAAAGGGCATCCATCCAGCGTCGTCCCACGGAAATGTAGGATCGAGTTACAACGACGAGGGAATAAAGCGAAAGTTTATTACGCTAGTCGCTGAGTGTGAAATTCATGGTACAGTATTTACGTATGCACAGGTCTCTGGTATCAGATACAGAATATCATCAAGGCAGAGTTCCATTGGTACATCCCTGTGGAATATTTTAGGTCGGATATTACAGCTGCCTGAACCATTTCTCGTTTAGTTGTAAGGAAATTACGAACCACTCCATAAAGTTTCCGTCTGACCACTCGTCATTTGTAGCAGACTCTGTCAAAGGCTCCATCAATGACTTTATTGCTATCTCTTCCAGTGGCACAAGAATTACTCTAAGTGGATCGCCTGTGCCTTTTTGTCATATCTGAAGGTGCCACGCAAAATAATTTGCTCCGAAGGCTCAAGCTGATGTATCTGAGTGTACGTGGTTGAATCCTGAGTGAAGAAAATGGTGAAATAAGTGCTTCCTATAATAGAGGGAACCGGGATTTTCTACCTCTCGACGGAAACAAAGTTAAAGAATAAGGTGATGAGATGGTTCGGAAATGTTCAGGGCTTTAAAAAGGAAAAAAGGTGGAAGAAAGAATTATCCTTCTGATATGGAATGAGCTGAGAGATTATTTCTAAGAGTTGAGGGAATTGAGTTCAAGGCTGATGTGGGTTAGAATGAAAGTAAGCTGATTGGGTTAGAGTTGAGTAGGAACAATCATTTAGTGAGAGCTCTGAAGAAAAAAAGTAATGCATTTTGAGAGGACCTAAGCGAGTATTTTGGCAGGTTTGATGCAAGTTTACTTAGGGGTCTGAATGCAAAATGGGTGATACGGCTATTGAGGGTATGACTGAGGGGCATCATATCTGCAGTGTAAAAGAAAAATGGGAAATAGCTTGGAGTATGCTGAAAGAAGGATTAGTAAATGGGAATACTTTGCCCGAGAAACGGGGGGGTGGGGGTGAACTGTAGTTAAGGGATTAATATGCTCGTTGACAAGGACTCAAAGGAAAGGTTGTTGGACGTGAACGTGTTGAGAGAGACGGCAGATGGAGTGTCCATCTGATTATATCTGGGCGAAGGCGGTTGCGAAAGTTGGTCGTGAGTTAAGAATAAAAGAAAAAGAAGCAATGAAATTGTCAGACATGTGAAAGAAGTGGTGTAAATGAGCGATCTTGGAAAATTAGAGTGTGTGCACAGTACCAGGAAAGACTGAGTGAAGAATAGGATAGGGTAAGAATACTTGAATTTAGGGGAGTAGAATCAAGGTGGAAGGTACTAAGGGAAAGATTGTTTAAGATTGCGGGTGAAATATCTTTGATGCAAATGGTTTATGTAAACGTATCTTAAAGGATAATGAGTGGTGGAATCATACAGATATGCAGGAGGAAGAACAAATATCAGCCTGGAACTGAGCGGTGGATTCTGATACGTTTCATAATACAACAATCATATAGCTATAAATGAGATAGTAAAATCTCTGCTAATAAAATTTCTAGTGAGTCACCTCCTAAAAGAACTTTTCGTTAAGTCTGACAATGTAACAACGATAATATAACAGTTGTAATAAGTCCCATCTTGGATATCATCACCCAGTTAGTTCGACGTCCGTGTTAACAGTCTAATAGAAATTATAATTCAAGACAAGACTGTAAGTCACTTGGAGGATCACTATCTCATCACCGAATCGCAGGTTGGTCTCTACTTATTGGTTCAAAGACGACAAACCCGTTTGACTTCTCCTACAGTATAATTAGCAGCAATGATATAAGTAAAACGCCAGGTATCATTTAATTACATTTTCAGAAAGCGTTTGATAAAATCCTTCATCAAAGCTTGATTGCAAAACTTTTATTCCGTTGATTAGAAATTTAGATGACTGGTCGTAAACATAAGCAGTGATCAACGGTGAGGCAGCAACGCGGTTAAACGTAACAAGTGGTGTGCCACAGGGATCAAGTATCGGTCTTTCTGATATGTATTATTGATGCTGATGAGTTATCTGCGAACGACGCTAAGCTGGGAGGTAAAATTAGAGAAAAAATTAAGGTTTTAGCTGCAAGCGAGCTTTAACAAATTGGTAGATTTGGATCGCAAAATTCTACACATGGACAGCAAAAACAAAGAGGGAGACTATGATACGACTCTGCTGAGTTAAATACGTACATAACCCTTCTTGTTTCCTACTACTTATATACCTCATACACCTGGTCATCTTCTCTCTTCTTGTACTCCTCAAGCTTTTAGTATTCTTCCTTCTCCCTTTCTCATCATCGTTCTCTCTCTTCACACTTCTCCTGGTCCTCATCGTCCTCCCCTTCTTACACCATATAACTTCATCCTCCTTCTCCTAATTCTCAACTTACTTCTCTTTCTAATACTCGTTCGCTTTCTGGGTTCCCTCCTCAGGCCTCCAGCTCTGGTTCCCCATCCCATCTCATTATTTAATTCTAGGAGGGTCATGGCTGACGAGAGGCGTTGACGTCCATCGGTAGACTACAGGGAGGCTTAAAAAATCATCCTGACTTTAAAACTTTCATTCGAAGAGACAGCACAGAATTTGATGGATGTCTAAAATATTTACAGGCTTGAAGCGCTGGGAAGCTAGAAAGTGTAGTGAGCAATTGTTCAGGGAAAGAGAAAAGAATTTCATTATATATTCTGACGTTAGAAGCTTAGTTTACAAGAAAGTATGTTATAAAAAAATTAGACATAAATAATTGTCAAAGCAGAGCTAGTCTCTCTGAGTGGACAGTCTATCATAATGCGATGAAATTTAACCTTATGTTTATAGCCTCCTTGTTACCATTGCCAGATATTTGAGTACTTATTTTCGGGAATTTCGAACTTGAGACTATTTACGTCCTCTTCTACGAAGTTGCGTACTGTTGGTTCTCTTATGAGGGAGAAGAACTGTGTTTATACCTTATCTCATGTAGCTACAATTGATGTCTCATATTCGGATAAAAAGATTGTCATCCAAATATCTATTTAAGGTGGAAATAAGAAGCTTAATCTGCAATTTCCTACATAAAAGATTATTCTTGTCGCATCTTTAACATTTTCTTCCTCGTTCACGTGCTCTTGAATATGATCATGAATAAGTTTAATCTGCATATGGCCATTAGTGCCTGGCGCAACGGGGTGTGAAGAACCTCCTGGGTTTCATCTGACTCCAGTGCTGGAGGTGGAGTGCTCAGACAGCTGTAGTCATTGGCCGCTTTCAAAACTCTGGTATGTCTGGTCGGACTTATCCCTTTCTTCCACACATTTACGTCAACGCTTACAATATTTTTTTTCTTTTACTAAAGTATCTTCCGTTGAACGCAGCGTTGTTAGTAGTTTTTCTGTTACCCTACATGTAATGAGATCCAGTTATTTGATGATATAATTTCTGACCGCTTTTCACACTCCGTAACTTAGATTTGAGTCCACGATTCCGTTTTCAAGGAAGGAGCTGGTGTTTCAAACAATATCAACACGGCAGTCGCATGTATTTTGACGGTGTATCTTTAACAAACTTTGATATCATCTACCACTTGCCTGTTAGTGTCTTCAGCTTTAGTCTCCCTCCTGCTCATTGCTTCCGTCACTCCACCAAATCTAAAAACATTCTTTGACACTCTTCTAAATGATCACAGATTTAGCCTGACATTGGTGAAAAAGCAAAATTCTCAGTTGTAATCCTTCGTAGCTTGCCGCTGGGCTGTTGGAGATTGAGAGGTTAAGGATTTCTTCGATATGAACAAGTGGATCTGACTTTGTTCAAAGAGGTGAAAATCATTGTACTGTTTCGGCTACTGTTTTCGTTAGCCGCATGCGTGAGTCCCGGTACCTAAAACTTCGACCCGTGGCACGCACTGGGCAGCTGCTTCCCATAGATTAGATTCTTTGTGGAGATGAATCATACGAGGAATGACCGTTGTGATAACTTCATGTTTCTTTGTACACAGAAGCTGGTAAATGAGCTTTACTCGCTTTTTCTATAACCTTTTCACCTTTAAGAATCGGGTCTTCAGTCTCCTATGAAACTTACAATAACCCCTAATTTCATTTTTTGCTCATACTCAATTTCTAACATTTCATCCGAGATAGAAATGACTTTTCTGTATGCTGTAGCCTGTGCTGTTTCGTTTAGTATGAAAAATGAAATATACGTATCTATTAAGCGTCTTTCTATTTACCGTTAATAGAAAACAATCAGATTCTTGAATAACTTAAGGTAAGACATTACATTAGAACGAAGGTGTGATGCAATTTAACTAAAAACATATTTTGCAAGCATCAGATGCAAAAGTAATCTAATATACAGTTAGCGTTAATTACCATAAATCTTGGCCAAAAGCAGATAAACTCTGTGTTCCCAGAGGAAAGCTCGTTGTAGTGCCTTTTTTGCAGGAAGGAATGTACTTATGCCCAGAATAATGATGTTAATTATGCAACATGAAGCTAATGAAGGAAGGGTATCTAATATCTAAGAGAAACAGCTTTTTTTCCTTTTTTAAGCTAATTCATTTGACTCTTGATATTAAATACAACAGCTGCCTTTTAAAAAGAAAAAGAAATGCTGAGAATGTGATTTTCACATGAATAATTTTGCGTCGTTTTTAATCTTTTTTCATAATTACGCTTATTTCACAGATAGAAATAAATAAGACACACTAACGTAGCTCAAAATCTTTATAAGGAGATTTGCTTCCTTGCTATTAAGGGTCTGGGTAAGTGAGGCTGAGATAACTATGACCTGGCTCATTTCAAGAAACAGGTTTTTCACTTTCTCAAAAATTTGTAAATACTTTCCCCGTCTTCTTTTCCCCCTTTCTCAATTCTCTCTATATTTCAATTAGGGCCCGGCCTTGATGTGGACTTTTGTGCGTAAGTGGAGCCTTCAACATAAAAGAAAGACAAAGATTACATGGGAGAACCACGTCTTATCTGGGGAAACACATCTGTTAGCTAACTGACCTACCAACTAGTGCGCGAGTGCAATGGGAGGAAAAATGTAGAAGAACCCTAATCTTCAGCCCTATTTCCATCATCGCGAGGCTGCAGCTATATCATTACTGTACATATATAGAGATACGAGACAGAGAAAAGAGACTGATATTTAACGAAAGGCAATTGCTCTCGTTACTGAGCTTCGGCACCTTAATTAGAGTGATACAGACGCTTATTCTTAATTGCGGTTTCGGTTGCGAGGCACATCCCCTCTGCTGCTGCTGAGATAAAAAGAAGCTTGAAAGCATAAAGATGTTTCTGAATTGTACCGACTCGACCATTACTCCCCTTGTAAGGTATTGGAAAAGGTAAACTTACATGTAAATTGAACCGAAGCGCAGTGTTCATTCCCTTAAAACAAATACAAGCAATAGCAAGAAAGATACCACAGAAGGCGGCGAAGAAGGGTTGGAATCAGGGTATAGGAACCCTCTGCGCTTTAAAGTTCAATCATCTGCTTTTGACACAACCTCAGTCAAGTGCGAAATAGGGG
>JAYMFT010123486.1:0-13201 GCA_038088735.1 Panulirus argus | reverse complement strand
GGTGTGGGAGGTAAACTGCTGGAAGCAGTGAAAAGTTTTTATCAAGGGTGTAAGGCATGTGTACGAGTAGGAAAAGAGTAGAGTGATTAGTTCCCAGTGAAGGTCGGTCTGCGGCATAGGGTGGTTAGGGAGGTAAATGCATGAGTTTTGGAGAGAGGGGCGAGTATGCAGTTTGTTAGTTATGAGAGGGCTCGGGACGTGAGTCAATTGTTGTTCGCCGATCATACAGCACTGGTTGTTGATTCGAGTGAGAAAGTGCGGAAGTTAGTGACTGATTTTGGAAAAGTGTGTGAAAGGAGAAAGCTCAGAGTGAATGTGAATAACAGCAAGGTTATTAGGTCTAGCATGGTTGAGGGACGAGTTAGTTGGAGAGTGAGTGTGAATGGGGTACAGTTTGAGGAATTGAAGTGTTTTAGATATCTGGGAGTGGACATAGCGGCAAATGGAACCATGGAAGCGAAATTGAGTCATAGGGTGGGGGAGGGGGCGAAGATTTTGGGAACTATGAAGAATGTATGGAAGTAGAGAAAATTATCTACGAAAGCAGAAATCGGTATGTTTGAAGTAATATCTGTTCCAAAAATAATATGTTTGCGAGGCATGGGCTATAGATAGAGTTGTGCGGAGGAGGGTGGATGTGTTGGATATGAAATGTTCAAGGAAAATATGTGGTGTGAGATAGTTTGATCAAAAAAGTAATGTAAGGGTGAGAGAGATGTCTGGTAATGAAAAGTGTGGTTGAGAGAGCAGAAGATGGTGCATTGAAATGGCTTGGACGTATGGAACGAATGAGTGAGGAAAGGTTGACAAAGAGGATATATGTTTCAGAGATGGAGGGAACAAGAAGAATCGGGAGACCAAATTGGAGGTGGAAGGATGGAGTGAAATTGATTTTGAGCGGTCGGGGCCTGAGCATGCAGGAGGGTAAAAGGCGTGCACGGACTAGAGTTAAATGGACCGATGTGGTATAGCAGGGTAGACGTGCTGTCATTGGACTGAACCAGGGCATGTGAAGCGTCTGGGGTACACCATGGAAAAGTCTCTGGGGCCTGGATGTGGATAGGGAGCCGTGGTTTCGGTGCATTACACATGACAGCTAGAGACTGAGTGTGAGCGAATGTTGCCTTTTCGTTTTTTTTTCTGGCGCTACCTCGCTATTGTAGGGGGTAGCGATGCTATTTCCTGTGGGGTGGGATGGCGTTACGAATGAATGGAAGCGAGCAAGTATGAACATGTACATGTGTATATGTGCATTTGCATGTGTACGTATATGTATGTATATATGTATATGTTGGTATGTATATGTATGTATTGTGCATATATGTACATGTATTTATATATGACTGTATGTGAAGGGATGGATCTGTCTATATCTGTTTCCTGGCGCTACCTTTTTAACGCGGGAAACAACGAACAATTATAATGATTATAAAGAATATATACATATATATATGGTCCCTCTAAAACTCGCAAAGGTGGATGTCCCCTTAGACTAGTCATATCGTCTGTTAGTTCTTCTGGTTATAAATTAATTAAGTGCTTTACTAAACACCTTATCATGTTCAAAAATCTTTCCATAGCACGTTAGAAATAGCTTAGATTTTGTAAGCTAGGCTAAGGACATTAATTTGCCTGAACATAAACTATTTGAAGAAACCATCACATCCTTAGGAAGAAATTACCTAATCTCAGTTTTGCCTTACTGCTGCCCATAAATTTTTTTTTGACTTGATAGAACTTTGTTTTTTCAATAACGTTTTCAAAAATGATAAAGGTATTTCTTGCAGACAGAAAGTTAGTCTTGCGATGGGATATCCTCTTAGACCCATTCTCAGTAATTTATTCATGGAGTGCTTTGAAAGTGAGATTTTAACTTAAATCAGTAATGAGCCAAAAGTCTGGCTGAGATACGTTGATGATGTGTGGTCTTTATGGCCATCTTCCTAAGATTGTGATGCTTTCTTAAATCAATTGAATAACATTCACCAAATCATTAGGATCGAATGGGATATATATGTAGACAGCATACAGTCGTGCATTTAAGAAGTTGTATGATAGAAAATGTTCAAGAGTTGTGGCCCCTAAGTGTTAAACTCCTTGTACAGGAGAAACATGCAGATATAGATAGGTAATTGTACATGATCACACACACACACACACACACACAAACACAGCTAAGGGGGAGATTCTAGAGAAAGTCAAAGACACGGAGACTGACAAATCAGCACTGAAAATGGGTGACACCAAAAGTAGAAATATTAGAAGAGCACTTGGTTAACAAACGTATATCATTAGTCATTTTGATTACATTTGGTTTGGAGGAACTTACACTACGTAGGTGCATAAGAAAAGGGAATGAACAAAGAAATGCTCACTGAAAGATTACTGAATGCTGTAGACCTGCTACACGATATTACTGTGCCAAAAGAAAGAAGAATTGCTGGTTTTAATCGAGACAGAGAGGGATAATAGTTTTAATTTTATTTGATTCTGAGTCATCTAGCAAGGAGGTACTTGTGGTGGCAGAGGAATCTAAGATACAAAAGAAAATACAGTACGGAGTTCATCAAATCATATTAGACCTGCGGAGAAGAGGGAGAAAAAATGAAAATGACAGAGTTATGGACGAACAAACGGAAGACGCTGCTAGTGGTACGGATGACCCGGTGGTTGGGAGATGGCACTGCTAGCAGCAGGGATGGCACTGTTACTGGCATGGATGACTGTTGGAATTATGGCATTATTGACGGTGGTAGGTGGTAATCGCACTGATTTTGGCACCAATAGCACTACAGGTGGCATGGGTGGAAGGATGGCACTGTTGGTAGCACGAGTGATGTACCTTGTTGTATGATACATGTGGTGATGTAGATGACCCTAATAGTGGTAGGTGTGACACTAGTCGTGGCACGGATGACGCTGTTGGTAGCAGGTAAGGCGCTGCCGGCTAGACGGATGGCGTTTCCGGGAGTACGGATGACACTGGATTTAATGGATGAAACTGCAGATGGCAGAGATTGCACCGCTGGTAGCAGAGATGGTACTGCTTGTGGTACGGATGGCACTATTGCTTGTCCTGATGGCACTGCTGGTAGCACGATCGACAGGATTTATGACGGCCAAACCGCTGGTGGGAAAGATGGCAATGCTGATGCCACGGATAACACTTCAGGTGGTACCGATGGCATTCATGATGGCATGGAATATACTAACGGTGGCAGGGAAAGCAGTTTTGGTGATACAAATGGCACTGTCGATGCCATGAATGACATTGCTCGTGGCACGGATGACGTTTCTGGTTGTACGAATGACACTGCTGATGGTAAGGATGGCACTTCTGGTGGTCCTGATGATACTGCTTGTAATATGGATGACGTTGTTGACGGTATGGATGGTACTCCTGTTGTCATGGGTGGCACTGTTGGTGCCACAGAGGACACTCTTTATGGTATGAATGGCACTGATTATGGCACAGATGATACAACTGGTGGTAGGGATGGCACTATGAGAGGTACGGACTGAACCATTAATAGCACAAATGACACTGCTGATGTCCTGGATGGCATATTTGATGGCACAGATGGCACTATTGTTGGTACAGATGACATTGTTGGTAGCATGGATGACACTACTGGTTGAACAGAAAACACTGGAGGTGAGAGGGATAGCATTACTGGTGACAAGGATGGCACTGCTGGTGGCACTGTTAACGATTCTGGAGATACAGATGGCACTGCTGTTAGCATGAATGACAGTGCTGATGGGACGGATGGCACTGGTGTTGGCGGATGATATTACTGTTAGTGCAGTTCTCGCTGCTGGGTTCAATGATGTCTGTGCTAATGGTTCGTATGGCGCTGATGATTGTAAGGAGAGCAATGCTTGAAGTAGGGGTTGCACTACTTAAACCACTGACACTGCTGATGGCACGGTTAACACTGCTTTTGGCTCGGATGGCGTTGCTGGTGATGCAGATGGCAATACAGATGAAAAGGAATGTCACTAAAGACTGAATAGGGATGTCACTGGTGTTTGCATGGATGAGATGTCTGGTGGCACGGATGGCAAAATTGGTTACACAGATGACAGTGCAGGGGTCATGGGTGTCACAACTAGTGCTACGTATTTCACTGCCGGTGGTATGAATGATAATGATGGCGGCACGGATGGTACTGCTAATGGTACGGGTATCACTGCTGGTAGAATATTTGGCATTACAAATAGCATGGATTGTACTGCTAATGGAACTAATGACGCTGTTGGTGGCAAAGGGAACGATGCGACTAGAATGAGTGGCACTAACGGTGGCAAAAATAATACTGAATGTGGCACTGCTGGTAGCAGGAAAGGCACCATTGTTGGTACGTATGACAATACTGATGGTACAATTGATACTGATAGCTTCACAGATGTCAGTGCTAGTGGCACGGATAGCCTTACTGATGACAAGGGAAGTAACTACTGGCAGATCCATTGGTCCTGTTGTTCGTACTGCTGGGGCACGGATAACACTGTTGGAGGCAGATATGGCACTGCTGGTGGCACGGATGATACTGCAGGCGATAGGTATGGCACGACTGGTAGCGCGGATGGTTTTACTGGTTGTATGGATTACGCTGCTTTTTGCACGTTTGATGGAGATGATGACACGGATGGCACTGCTGGTGGTATGAATCCACGAATAATCTTGCCGATGGTCCTTGAGGCACTGTTAGTGAGAAAGACGACACTGCTGGTGGCACGGACGGCCCTGCTTGTGGTGCAATAGGCACAGTTGGCAACATGGGTCATGTTGCTGGTGGCATAAATGGTACTGGTGGTGGCATACATGATTGTATAGGTCATGCGGATGGCAGCGACTCTAGTAATAGATGGCGCCTTTGATATTACGGATGGCATTGCTGGCGGCACGAACGGTATTGCTGGTAGCAAGAATGAAACTGATAATGGTACGAAAGGCATTGTTGTCGGTTCGGATGGCACTGCTGATAGTCACGGATAAAGGGCATGAATAGCACAGTTAGTTGAAGAGATGATATTGCTAGTGGCACTGAAGGCACTGCTGTTGGCACAAATGATATGGACGGTAGCATGAATGACACTGCTGATGGATGGAACATACTGCTGGTGACTGGGATGATACTGGTGGTGTTGCAGGCGACACTGCTAGTGTTACGGATGACTCTGCTAGTGGCACTAATGCTGTTGTTGGTGATACAGATGGCACTGTTGGAAGGACAGGGAGGGGTATGGTTGGAGGAAGATTAGCAAGACAGTGCAGTTAGTGATGTCTATAACTGATTCGTTACTAATATTCCGATGGTTCGATTTGAGAGGAGTATAAGGGAGTAAATTGAACATCACAGACACGAATGAACAGCCACTGAAATAACTGAACAGTGGAAAAGAAGCCTAACAATAGAGTGATTACTGAACAATATGGAGTCAAATGAACGATATGGAGACAGTTGAACAGGGTTAAGACAACTGAACAATCGGGTGACTTCTTAATAATAGGGAGTCAACTGAAGCATGTGGAGACATCTCAAAAATGAGGGAGACAAGTGAACAATATGAAGACAACCGTAAAATGGGCATAGCAATTGTACAATGGGCGAGCAGAGTGTCCACTGGGTGAGAGAACTGAACAGTGGAATAGACATCTGAACAATTCATGAGAAAACTGAATATCAGTCTTGACCAGTGAATAATGGAAAAGACAACTGAATAGCGAACAAAGCAACTGAGAAATGAACGAAAAAACTCTAAAATGGACAAGGGAATTAAACAAGAGAATTGAAATGCCAGATAACTTGCTACTGAATAATGAGGGAGGACTTACTGAGTAACAGGCCAGACTACTGATCAACAAGCCAGACCACAGAACAGCGGACAAAACTACTAAACAACGGGCCAGACTACTGAACAATAGGCCACACTACTGAACAGATGGACTGACTGCTGTACGACGGAATAGACTTCTGAACAATAGGCCACACCACTGAATAACAGGTCTCACATTAACGCAATGGGAGGTCGAACCCAGGTTCCTGCCTTTCTATGGTTATGACAGAAGGGTCCTTACTCCCCAATTTTCCCACTTAATATGACACAAAAATGAGCTTCTAGCTGACCCAAGGCACTTGTCATGCCATGTCTACATGAGCACTTTTCCTTCTATCTACCTATGTGAAAATGACAAGAAAGTAATGTCAAGTAACCAGAAGCCTCTGAGATGTATTTCTCGACATTAGCAATTTCTGGCTCAATGTTCACTGTATTTCTAGACTTAAGGTTCACTATATCTTTAGAGAGAAAAATTCGTTAATGTTCCAAGCCAGTGGTGGGGATGAGACTAATGGTAACACGGACCCTCGCTACACCATCCACCACCTGCCTGGGGTGGATCAATGAACTTCCTGGACTACCTTATCATCTCCTTTGGTGGTACTACTGATATTCTGCTGCTACTCCCCTTTACCCTGGGGTTAGGAGACACCCTAATGGTTCCTATCATCCCCGACAGTAATAGTATCTTCCTCCCACTCCCTTCTCCCCTGAGGATCTGCCTCCCTCCCATCCGCTGGGCTTCCCTGCCATTTATCTTTATCTGTCCCGCGGAGCAGCTTTTAGCTAAAGGCCCAGCCGCTCCGGGACCACCCACGTCCCATTTATTAGCGCTTTGTAAAATAGTCTTCAGTATACAAGCGTACAGGGTACCTCGTCGAATATCATGGATAAATACAGAAAAAAAATATTTTGTTTACCAAATTTTGAAACATGATTTATGGCTGAGAAAAGACAAATTCTCATCCACAAAATTTAGACAAATTTTTTGTAAGACAGACATCAGTTCGAATCACCCACATGCAGAGAATTACTAAATTGGGGTAAAAGTAGGGGACTGGAGTTCCTCTTCTGTATTACTTTTTAAACAAAAAGAAGATAGCTCGAGGTCCTGCCTTAGGGTTGACAATCTTCCTTTTCAGCAAAACGGTAGGCAAAATACAATTCTAGATATATTGATTAAGATGAACTTACTTGAGGAAGTAGTTTAAAGAAATTTGCATTAAAAATCTCAAGATGATGCTTTCCATATTACAACAAAGCAACTGGTGAGATGCCTGAGTATGAGAGAATAGTTAAAACACGAATCACCAACTTTAGAGACCTAAAACACTAATGAAGAAAGAAATTAAATGTAGATAGCTTTTGGCTAAAGAGTGAGATATTCATCTTAATAAATGAGGAAACATTAAAAAGCATCCACCTAATAGAAGTTCCTATAGCACAAAGTTATACGTATAATCAGAAGTGACATATTTCTGTTTTGAGAATGATTTTGAAGGTGTAATATATTTGTCCTAATCTAGCATGAGTCTTAACGCTTTCGTTTTCTAATAGGTAAGTAGTGCGATTCTTTAAGAAATATACGTATGAAAGTCGTCTCCTGAATCAAAAATACTGGGATTATAGTACCAAAATGCCGAGCTAGAACCAGGGGAAAATGCTGAAGATATCTCAGCTGGTGGGCGCGTGGTTGGTGATGAGATATACTATCATGTATTACACAGGTTGTCCTGGGAGCCATGATGCCCACCTTATCTGTACCACTAGGCACTAATCTCGGGTGCCCAGTGAAGAGAACTGCCAAACGAGGGGGCGTTTAATGAAGAGGCAAGAGAACATCAAGCGAGGGAGCGTTCATAGAAGGAATAAAGGAAGACCAAGCGAGGGGATGTTCAATGAAGAGACTGGGGTACACCAAGCGAGGGGAAGTCCTAACATAAACAGAGTGAAAAGAGGCTGAGTTTTTACCAAAGACCGAAAATACGATTTAGGTTGAGTGTCGTGTATTAAAAAACTACAGAGAACGAGGGAAGGCGAGTCTGATAACCAGGAGTAACCAACACGAAGGAAAGAAAGACTCGGTGAATCCTGCTGCAGTCAGGGCAGATTAGAGGGAGAGTTCGGTGAGATATGAATTTATGGCCAAGTGGTTGAGGACTGACGCGACCAAGAAGGAGGGATGACGGTACTGAAGGTGGGGTTATGCCTGTTGTATGGCTGGCGGGGGAGCGATTGTTGTGCACTTACTTATGCTTACTTATTTGTGAACTTTTGATTTGTGTATATTGTCAGCATTTACAATTTTATCAATTTGTTTATTCCAGAAATCCACAACCCTTATACTTAAAAGTGCTTTTATACATTTCGTCTAAAGTGTTCCTTGCTTAGTATCATGTGACGGCTCCTGGTTGCTCTATCTCTACATCGTTAGGAAAAATATTCGCTATTGACGTCTTCAAGCTGGCATAAGAAACTGAAGTTTGTGATGAGTCTCACTTTACTCCTCTCTCTTCCATGGTGGACAAATCAATGGCCTCTTTCCTTGCACTGTGACACAACTCTCTTGATCCTTGCCCTCCGCACCTTGTATATTAGATCTTTGGTCTTTTTTAAGTCTTATTTGTAGCCAGGTTAATGAGTAATGAGAGATCACTGGCTGTAACATGTGGTCAATGACTGGTCAACAGTAGGTGAAGTTGGAGGTGTTGACAAGTCGGTAGTTACCAGTGCCAGGGCCTCTGAGAGGAATTCTATCAGGGGGTACAAAATTTCTTTCAGGCCCCCTTCCCTTCTCCATTGGTCATCCTCTTTTATTCCACTATGGTTTTATGCCATAAGCTGTAAGGACAAAAAGGGTATGGAAGATGAGAGAGGGGTGAAATGGAGTGCTCTGTTGATTGCATTTTCTGAGATCCAGAAAATTCCAGCGCTCCCTTTTGGACCCTAAGGCCCGGGTACGATGTACACCATGAACCCCCCTCTCAGAGACCCTGTAGCTTTCTACAGCTAAAAAAGGTAGAATAAAGTGACTAGACATTCGAAGCGTATTCTAGTTTTAGCTGATCATTTGATGTGAGCAGCTTGCTGAATATTGTTATATCCCTGTACTTTAGTGGGATAGTAATATTCATAATCACATATTTTGTTTCCTTTACTTTTCTCCTACAGTTGGGCTCTGGCGAGATGCTGGGTATCTTGTCCACTCCCAAGTCCTTTTCACACACCGTCCTGCAGCTTATTCCCTGCTAGACACCGAGGCCTTCTTTCGCAGTCCCATCCTCATTGATTAACTTTTACAGCACACGGTTTGAACTTCGTCAACCATGATGATACATTCCTCCTCACATTTTTCGTATCTCACGACCTTGGCATTATCCGCAAACATTTTCAGTTTGGAGTTCAACCCCTCCGGATGTTACTGTTGAGTGACTGATGGGGGAGTGACTGCTATTTGACTAAGAAATGACTGTTGTGTGACTGTTGTGTGACCTGGAGGAGTGATTGTTGTGTGACTGCTTTATGACTTGGGGGAGTGACTGTTGTGTGACTGGTAGGGGAGTAACTGTCGTGTGACTGCTGGGTGAATGGTGGGGGAGTGACAGTTGTGTGACTGCTATGTGACTAGTGGGGGAATGACTATTGTGTGATTGCTGTATAACCGGTGAAGGAGTGACTGTTGTGTGACTGCTGTGTGAGTGGTGGAGAAGTGTTTGTTTTATGACTGCTCTGTGACTGGTGAGGGAGTAACCGTTTTGAGACTACTGTTTGACTTATAGGGAGTGACTATTGTTTGAATGCTGGGAGAATGATGAGGGAGCATCTGTTGTATGACTGCTGTGTGACTGGTGAGGGGAGTGACTGTGCGATTGTTATGTGACTCCTGTGTAACTGGTTTGAAAGTGACTAGTATGACTGCTGTTTGACTGATGAGAAGTGTGACTGTGTGACTGCTGTGTGACTGCTGTGTAACTGGCTGGAAGTGACTGTTATATGACTGTTGTGTGACGTGTGCTTGCGTGACTATTGTATGATTGTTTTGTGAATGGTGGGGGAATGACTGTTGACTGACTGCTGTGCGACTGGGGAGAAGTGACTGTTGTGGAGCTGTTTGGAAGTGACTGCTGTGTTACTGGTATGAGTGACTAGTGGGGGTGATAACTGTGTGACTGGTATGGTTGACTGCTGGGGAGTGATTATTGTGTGACTGGTAAGAAAGACTGTTGTGTGACTGGTATGGGTAACTGCTGTGTGATTGGTGAGGATGAATGGTTGGGGGTGACTGTTATGTGACAGGTATTTGTTGTGTGAGTAGTGGGGGAAAACCGGTGTGTAAGTGGTGGCTGGACGACTGCTGTGTGACTGCTATGAATGACTGGTGTCTGATTGGTGGGGGATGATTATCAAGTGATTGGTGGGAAGTAACTGTTGTGTAACTGGAGGGGACTTTTGATGTGTAAATGATAGTGGATGATTGTTGTTTGATAGTTAAGGGAGTGACCGTTGTGTGACCATTGGGGTAGTGACTTATGTGACCAGTGAGAATGACTTTCATGTAACCGATAGAAGAGTGACTTGTGTGACTGGTTGGGATTGACTTATGTGTAACCGGTGGGAATGGCTGTTGTGTCACCGTTAGGGTAGTGACTTGCGTGACTAGTATGACTGAATACTGTGACTGGTGGGAAGGAACGTTTGTGTCACTGGTAAGGAGTGACTGCCCAGTATCATATATTCGTACTGTGCGGGAGGAGAGATTTACACTCGTGGGGTCCTATCTCTTGAACCTGTCATAAAAGTTCTTGAATATATGTATGCTGTCTGCATCGGTCATGTCCTCAGTCGTCTTATTCCATTCATCCACCACTCTTATACTACGTACTTCTACACATGTTTTTGAACAAGTTTCTTGCTTACCATCATGTTATATCAATTGGTTGCTCTAACCCTTAAATCTCTCGAAGAGGTATTTACTGTCTACGTCATCAATTTGTTTTATAAACTTTAAAAGATTGTGATCAGATCGCCCCCTCACTCTTTTCTCTTCCAAGGTGGAACATTCGAAACCTCTACCCTTTCCCTGTAACTCTTTCCTCTTAATTCTCGTACTATTATTTATTTTTTTGCCCTCATCTGGACCATCATTATTAAATATTTGTGCTTCATTTTGTGCAGCAAAGTGAGAGAGTCAGGGAGAGTGGTTTCATGGACAGAAAAGTGGTGAAAGCCTTGCGGAAGATGAAATCCGTCAATGCGGCAGGATTTGATGGTATTGCATCTGAATTCATTAAGAAAGGGGGTGACTGTATTGTTGATTGGTTGATAAGAATATTCAATGTTTTTTTGGGTCAGCGTGAAGAGCCTGAGGATTGGCGGAATGCATGTATAATGTCTTTGTACAAAGGCAAAGGGGATAAAGGTAATGTTCAAACTATAGAGATATAAGTTTATTGAGTATTCCTTGAAAATTATATGGGAGGGTATTGACTGTAAGACTGAAGGCATATACAGAGCATCAGATTGGGGAGGAGCATTGTGTTTTTAGAAGAGGTAGAGGATGCGTGGATCAGGTGTTTTCTTTGAATAATGTATGTGAGAAATACTTTGAAAAACAGATGGATTTGTATGTAGCATTAATGGATCTCAAGAAAGCATACGATAGGGTTGATAGAGATGCCTTGTTTAAAGTCTTAAGAATATATGGTGTGGGAGGTAAACTGCTGGAAGCAGTGAGAAGTATTTATTAAGGGTGTACGGCATGTGTACCAGTAGGAAAAAAGGAGAGTGATTGGTCCCCAGTGAAGGTCGGTCTGTAGCAGGGGTGTGTGATGTCCCTATAGTTGTTTAATTTGTTTGTGGATAGGTGGTTAGGGAGGTAAATGCAAGAGTTTTGGAGAGAGGGGCGAGAATGCAGTCTGTTGGGGATGAGAGGGCCTGGGAACTGAGTCGATTATTGTTCGGCGATGATACAGCACTGGTGGCTTATTCGAGTGAGAAACTGCAGAAGCTGTTGACTGAGTTTTGAAAAAAGTTTGATTGCCAAAAGCTAAGAGTAGATGTTAATAAGAGCAAGTTTATTAGGTTCAGCATTGTAAGGGGCGAGTTAGTTGGGAAGTGAGTTTGAATCGGGAAAAATTGGACAAAGTAGAGTGTTTTAGATATCTGTGATTGGACTTAGCAGCAAATCGAACTATGGAATCGAAAGTGAGACATAAGGTGTTGGAAGGCTGCGAAGGTTCTAGGAGCGATGAAGTATGTGTGGAAAGAAAAAATATTTTTTCGTAGCGCAAAAATGGGCAGGTTTGAAGAAATAGTATTTCCAACAACATTATATGGTTGCAAGGCATGGGCTGTAAATAGAGTTGTAGGGAGGAGAGTGGATGTTTTAGAAATGAAAAGTGTAAGGACAAAATGTGGTGTGAGATGGTTTAATCAAGTAAGTAATGTAACGGTAAGATAGATGTGTGGTAATAAAAAGATTGTGGTTGAGAGAGCAGAAGAGGGTGTGTTAAAATGGTTTGGACATGTGGAATAAATGAGTGAGAAAAGGTTGACAAAGAGGATATATGTTTCAAAAGTGGAGGGAACAGAGAGAAGCGGGAGACCAAACTGGAGGTGAAAGGATGGGCCTGAACATGCTGGAGGGTGAAAGTCGTGCGCGGAATAGAGTGAGATGGAACGGTGTGGTATATTGGGGTCGACGTGCTGTCAGAGGATTGAACTAGGACTTGTGAAACGTCTTGGGTAAACCATGGAGAGGTGTCTGGGGCTTGGATATGGATAGGGAGTTGTAGTTTCGGTGTATTACACATGAAAGCTAGAAACTCAGTTTAAGGGAATGTGGCCTTTTCGTCTGTTTACTTGCGTTACCTCGCTGACGCAGGGGAGGGCGATGTTATTTCCTGTGGGTTAGGGTGGCGCCAGGAAACAGACGAAGAAAGACCAATCCCCCATATACACACATATATACATAAATGAACACATGTGCACAGTACATATAAATACATATCAACATACACATGTATGTATACATACATATACACATATTCACATGTACATATTTACACTTGCTCGCCCCCATCCACTCCTGAAGCTACACCGCCCCACGGGAAATAGCATTGCCATCCCCCGGGCCGGCGAAGTAGCTCCAGGAGAAAGATGAATTGGCCACATTCGCTCACAATCAGTCTCTAGCTGTCATGTGTAATGCGCTGAAACCACAGCTCCCATTCCACATCCAGGCCCCACAAACCTTTCTGTGGTTTACCACAGACGCGTCATATGCCCTGGTTCAGCCCATTGACAGCACGTCGACCCCGGTATACCACATCGTTCCATCTCACTCTATTCCGGG
>JAYMFT010123475.1:0-13201 GCA_038088735.1 Panulirus argus | reverse complement strand
TCCTACAGGGTGCTCCTGCCCGACGGCCGCACCCAGATCGTCACCTTCACCGCCGACCACACCAACGGCTACGTCGCCGAGGTGACCTACGAGGGCGAGGCCTCCTACCCCGCCCCCGCACATCCATCCTACGGTCCCCCATCACCCCCGGCCTACGGCCCTCCACCTCCCCCAGCCTACGGACCACCAGCTCCTCCAGCATACGGACCCCCACCACCCCCAGCTTACGGACCACCAGCACCCCCAGCCTACGAGCCTACCACAACCCCCGCCAGCGAATGATCCCAGGCACAGCCCCAGGGTTAGAACTTGACACAACCCACACGCCACCTTCACCGTCTGCTGGAGGATCCCCCTCGGGCCACTAGAACTGCCCAAACACACACACACACACACACACACACACCTCAAACCCTCCTCTATATTCCAACCGTAACTCGTTGTAATACAGGCTGGGTATAACTCAGCCTGAACCTGGCTACATCTAACTTATTGTACTCAAGCTGATCTCAAACTCTGAATGGCCCGTTCGGTAGCAGCTCCAGTTTCAAATGGGCTTTATTAATACATAGTCTCATCATAACCAAGATCCTCAGGCAACTGTACCAAGAAATTATATATATATATGGCTGTAAATATCTATTCCTTAAATAAACGCATATGACTAACGACAAATCCTTTTCGTTGAAGCTTGCCTCGTACAAGATGTCTTACCAGCACCATCGTTAGAGATTATAACAACATGATCACTCGGCAGTTCTAATCACAGTTCAAACCTCAGGGTAATCAAAACCCCATCCCTTGACTTCAACTACACATCAACGTACAACCAAACATAACTCGCCCCAAAGTGCTCAATAAAATTAAGATATATTTACTCTTGATTGCAGCACTTCTCTCATTTACTAAGAATTTAACAAATGCACCAGAAGAAGGAAGAGCAAAACCTTGAAGGCTAATTAGTTCACGATCGGTAAGCAACGGGAATGTGGACTCTATTTTGTTTTTAAAGGTGTGGAAAAGTGGTCGTCAGAGAGCTATAAACCTTTAAGGAACACGCACTTTCTACTCTGTACTTGTCTGAAGTAACTATATACTTGTAATTCAGCTGAAGATGTAAATCACAGAAGAAAGTGAAACTAAACGTTTCTTCCTGGCCACAATGACCCTACGGTAAAGCAGGGAAAAAGTTTAAGTCACTATACCAAAAAAAACCTGCGGTTTCTGTCAGTTTTTTTCAAAAAATAGATTTGCTTTAAAATCACAGTATAGGCATTGCTTTTCATGCTGAAAAGGATTCTCATGTGAAAATCGTGTTTGTGGATCATCAGAACAAAGAATATTACAGGAAAAAAAAATATTCCTTTTAACCTAAGTATAGCTTTTTCGTGTGGAGTGGCTAGGCTAAATGACGTCAGATTAAAAAAACAAAGATTGCCAAGCAAAACAGATGGAGACGATCTAAAGCGCTGCTGCAGGTTATATACATCGAAACACGACAAAGCAGAAGAGCCGCTCAGTTCTCATGACGCGCCATCTTCCGAATCCAACGAACTCTAGCACGGGTCTGCGTCGACACGGGTAAGTAAGGTGAGAGGCGCGAACTGCGCGTGGAGACGAGCCATCGAGGAGAACCATGACACTCAACAGGCGCAACTGACGAAGGATTACCTGACACGGACGTGTTTGTGTGTGTGTGTGTGTGTGTGTGTGTGTGTGTGAATTCGGGTAAATGCACCACCCACTTTTATACCTGAAGGCATTCCCCCCCCCCACCCCCTTATCTGGCGATTTAATACACAAAATTTCTTAGAACCAAGCTACGTAATTTTTGGAAACGTCTGAGGGGAGATCTAGCGACATTCGTAATATATTTAACAGCACTGACGGCAGTGCGTGCCTACGCAGCCAACAAACATCGCACAGGTTTTTATATAAAGAAATATCCCGCGAACATGGTGGTTGTTCGTGGTCACCGTGTTATACACCCAAGTCACGAACCGAGGCAGCTTCTAGTCTCACGACTCGAGACATTTCTGGATTCTGAACTTTTGTCTGGCGATGAACGTGGAAGAAATCATATGTATATGTGCGCTCGTGTATGCCAACGCATACACAACGAATACGTTGGCACGACAAGCGACTCCTGCCTTAAGCGGTTAGAGCCTTCCCGCTTGAAGCTCTCTGATGATACAGTACTAGTCCATAGTAAGCCATGGTACAGTACTAGCGCCTAGTAAGCCATGATACAGTACTAGCGCTTAGTAAGTCATGATACAGTAATAGCGCCTAATAAGCCATATTACAGTACTAGCGCCTAGTAAGCCATGATACAGTACTAGCGCCTAGTAAGCCATGATACAGTTCTAACGCCTAGTGAGCCATGGTACATTACTAGCGTCTAGTAAGGCCTGATACAGTACTAGCACCTAGTAAGCCATGGTAGAGTACTAGCGCCTAGCAAGCCATGATACAGTACTAGCGCCTAGTAAGCCATGATTCAGTACTAGCGCCTAGCAAGCCAATATTCTTAAGTCTCTCAAAGGCTTAGTCCCCCGTATCAAGAAAGGCCAAAAGAAGATTAGGATTCACCTCACCAAGCGCGGGAACAGAGTTCCACATGAGGACGAGAATGGCTTCTTTTGTTGTTAGCGGTCGGCAACCATGAGAATGTACGGCTGGGCCGGATAAGTTATTAAAGTAAACCACGATTGTCAGAGGCAGTTACCGCCGGTATTAAAAGCAAGGACGTGATGGCAGTTTGGAGTGATGGACGACAAACACGCTGATCACTGCGGCAGTTTAGAGTTAATGTGTACCGACTGACCTCACCTGCCTTCTGAATCCGCATGGTCTTCGGTTTGGAGAAGGGCGGTGTCATGAATAGGAAAGGGGCATACACAGATCTCTGAGGAACTCCAGTATTAATGGAGTCTTTTATCTTGGGAGATGATCAGAAAGGTGGCTACTTGTTCACAGTTTGATTTATATTTTAAAGAGGAACGGGCAGTTCATGGGGGAAGTTCCTGAACGGGGAGGAAGTGCAAGTACACGAAGAGATTCTGCAGAAAGTATAGTAGACTCTGCTCATTCCTGAGGCACTTCCCTTCTAAGCCTTCGTGAAGAGCAATGCTACCCGCTGACATGGGAAGACGTACATAGTTGGGTCGGGCCGTGCTGAAGAAGAGAATTGTCTGTATCATGTGGATGAATATTTGACAATGAAACCAAAGAAATCTTTTTTTTCTTTATACAGCTTCAGCAGTGAGGTCAGTGATGGCACAGGCAAAACTGTGGTAGAGTGAGTTTGGTTAAAGACTAAGAAAGATTTGTCTTTGGTGGTCTACGTTTAAATCTCTTTGTCTCCAGTGGTTAACAGTATGTTTGCATTATGGTATTTACTGTTTGATTATCATTCCGTTAACAGCGATTTATCTTTCGACACTCCAGGCAATTTTCTGTCGTCCCAATGTTCAGCTACACGAGACTTGTGTGTGTGTGTGTGTGTGCTGATACACTGACTCGAACTGTTCACCGCTCTGGAGGACTGGTCCGCCAGAACACGACAGCGTTTACAAACGTTGGCGTTACTTAATGCCACCGGTAATCCGGTAGACACCAATCTGGTAAAACAGCACATATAACACACACACACACACAATCGCATCCATCGGGGGAACGGACACGCCTACATACAATTACTCTCGGACCCAGACACACCTTAAACGTAATATGTCCGTTCTTCGTTTTGCTACCTTGTTTTCAATCGTAATTACAGTCAAGACTTGTTGTTATAGTTTCACCCGCCCGTGACGTCACGAAGGCTATGGGTGGGGTGGTGTGTGTGGGTCGGGAAGTATAAAAGAGGCGGCGGATCCTCAGCCAGGCATCACAGTTGAGCCAGCTCGACAACAAGCAACATGGTGTGCGCTAAGGTGAGTACGCCACACTCTTTCGGTCCGCCCGCAGAATGTTCACACAGGTTGGCTGGTTGGGCTTAGGTGGACTATCAACTTCTAGGGTCACTAAGGTCATCAAAGTCAAGATATAACCACCAACACACACACAAAAAGAATCTTTAACACCTTCAGGTAATAAAAGTAATTCTCAGATTACATCCACTGATATATTGAGTCATACTCCTCACTTCATGCCGTCGTAAGCTGAAAACTAGTGGCAAAGTTCACTGTGAGGTAGATATTTCCTGGCTCAACCCTTATGAGGCAATCTCCCAACTGAGTTATTCCGACCCCGTGGTCTGGAACGTAAATATTCTTGCCTCATTCCAAAGTTCTTGCTTGACACTCGAAGCACTAAAAGTTGTCCACCAACCCATGCATTCGGTGAGCAGCGTTAACCTTAAGTTCTTCGCGCTTCACTCAACTTGCCCTCTTAGTCTCCAACACCACACACACACACACACACACACACACACAGCTTAGGCTTGACGCAAACTTGTTCTCTTTAGTTTCCCCCAGCTTATGTCTTTCGACAAATCTTGCACTCATTTTCAAACCATCCCAGCCAATGCCTGAAAGAGCGGTCACTAACTCTAGCAAAAGTTCCTATTCAATATGCGTAGCTTTCCCTCAAACATCTGTGTTTCTATGTAGGAACTTATATGATCGCCAGGTAGCTGTAAATATCTCTTAAATACCCGAACCTTGTAAACTCTAACATCGTCAAATTATTTATGGAGATTAAATTACATGAACCAGTACGGCCTCTATCTCACAGCTGGCAAACACACAGACAGCATTACTGTTGGTGACAGTAACCAAGCACAGTTTGAGGTTCTGTAACACCGACTGCTATATATATATAACTTTTCATCATTAACAAGAAATAATATAGTTATGAATACTGAAGTTACCCACCTCATAACCGTCAAATCCATGTTCTGTGATGCTCTATCACGAGTTTTCTGTTACACTGAAGTTCCTAGGCATCAATCCATTTTTTCTATATTTGTCAGACTCTAAAACAATTTCTGGGTGTCACCAGAAACCTCTTCAAGAGATATGACACCGCCAGACAATGTATACATACTCACGGCAAACAATACGCTAAAAATGTAAATATCTAAAGTTCAGATTCGTCTACTATTAACTAGATATATATGACGCGTGTTGCTGAAATCAACGCGTCAGAACAACACAATATACTAACGACACCACGATACCATTCATAAACTTTAAGTGAAAAATATATCGTTTTTCATAAATTTGTTTCTTGAGTGATGTCGTTCATACTGGATCTCTGATTCCCGTGCAAGACGCCAGATGTCTTACATGGTCTCAAAAGGGTTGCGTCTCCCGCACTCAAAAGCATTCTACCTCACATGTAGCCTCCTGTACTGAAATAACTCACCTGGCAGGTGTTGCATCTTGTACTCACGCATTTTCCCCCCTCATACCTGTTGTCTCACTCTCACGGACATTCAGACACCACCGTGTAGGCTTCCCTCCAACTCTATGCACTTTGAAAGTGCCACATGAAGTAATAAACAATACCTTAGCACATGCATACACATGGTTCCACACAGTGATTATAACCCCATTTCTAATTCATGTCAGGTATTCACCCACTTCCCTATAGGTTCTATTTACAGCCATATCCATTCAGTATAACCATTCCCTTTCTTCAAAGTCAGCGTTCTCCTAGTCTAGTCATCCCCACGCAATCCCAGCTTGGAGTAATGTCAGCAATGTATTCTAAGCCTCAAATCCTCTCCCACGAACACTTGTATCTTGTGAACACGCCTCCATTCACTCTGTGTTCTTTTTATAAACAACTTACCTGACCTGCCTCTCCTTGCTCCAGATCTTCGTGATGGCCGCCCTGGTGGCTGTGGCCTGCGCCGCTCCCCAACCAGAAAGCGTCCCCTACGGCCACCCTCCCCCATCCTACAAGGAGCCCGGCATGCCCTACGAATTCGCCTACGCTGTCAAGGACGACTACAGCGGCAACGACTTCGCCCACGACGAGAAGAGCGACGGCACAGTGACCTCAGGCTCCTACAGGGTGCTCCTGCCCGACGGCCGCACCCAGATCGTCACCTTCACCGCCGACCACACCAACGGCTACGTCGCTGAGGTGACCTACGAGGGCGAGGCCTCCTACCCCGCCCCAGCACACCCATCCTACGGTCCCCCACCACCCCCAGCCTACGGCCCTCCAGCACCCCCAGCATACGGACCCCCATCCTACGCATAAAATCCCAGCACATCCCTAGGCCTAAGGGCAACCCGCCCTGAACGCCCTCACCACCTTCGCCCTCTGGTGGTCCCGCCTGTTGCACCACCTCCTGATCTCCTCCTCACACATTTTCCTCCCAGCAGTCAACTGGAGTCCAGGCGACTCTTCCTTGTGTCCCGGCTGGATATGTCATATCCTGCAACAGCAGTAGATACGTGCCAGCCTCTGAACCCGGATCGACACCCTGCATCTGGGACAGGTCAGTATGACAGTGTCCCAGAGTCGAGTAGACGGTTCTTATCCTCACTGCAGTAACTTACATTATCAAATGGAATGTTCTGCCGTAATAAGCTATCGACCCCCAGCGACCATTCACAAGGCTGTAATTTATATTTGTAAATAAAGGCATACAATTACGACACATGATTTTCAATGAAAATTTGTTGCTTCCTGAAAAAAAATAAATGCATCAGTATCAAATGAAATGTTTTATACACTTAAAAGATGTTACGGTTCTTACCGAGACAATATAATATCTTGAAAGAACCAAGAACTTGTGTCTTGCTATACGTCTTGGCACAAAGACGAGACAGTCCTGACCCCTGCCTACCATTCCCCCCAAAAAACGAAGAAAAACAAAAAAGTATCAATGAAACAGTCTTTCCTTGCACCCTTCACAAGTATTTCATACACCTTCAAGAATGAAAAGGAAAAAAAAATATAGATAAGATCACATCAAGAGAAAAGTATATATAAGTTCTGGTATGACCAACACCCTGTGTACCTTGACCCGTAGGCAAGACACAGTTGCACCTCCTAACCAGATTAGATCTCCTCCTAGAGAGTAGCACCCACAAGCGCCTTTATTCTAAACTGGGCACCAAACAAGGGGAGTCAGCCGAAAACAAATGAATCAGAATCTGCTCATACGTATCTGACAAACTGGAAAGAAGTTTTCGCTGATATTTTTATTGATATTTATTTAAAAAAACCCGCAAATGTACTGACTGATACGTTGGTTTTATAGCAGAAGACAAAGAGGTACATATTAATCTCTAGTTCAACAGTGGTCGAGTGCCGATCTAATGCAGCGTAGGAAACAAGAGAGAGAAAACAGGAGGGGAGAGGATGGAGGGAGGGGGCAACGGACGAACCTAAGGAACCGCTTCCCACTCTCTGTTAACACATATCACGAACGTCACTGAAATCAACACACCATCTCCAAATGAAAAGCAACAGAACAACGTTAAAAACTAAGGGAACAACATTGCCATCAAAGTGTTGCGACCTTAACAACATTCGCCCCAACAAAGTACTACCTCAGTACCCTCAACTACCGCAAAGCCCCACAATACCACATCAATCTGCATTTTCTTTTCTTATTGTGGTCGACATGACGCAGGGAAAAGTGGGCCGCTGTCCTAGTAGCCATTTTGGCTGAAAAAAAGAAGAAGAGTATTCTGGGTTCCTTTCGTGTCTGTGAACCGCAGGCTACCCTTGAAAGTGGAATGGTCACCTGAAGAAGGAAGACGAGAGGAAGAAGAGGAGGATTCCAGGGCTTCGTCGTACGAGGAAATGATGCATCATAAAGGCCAATTCTCGTCTGGCTGGGCTCCACAGAGAACCTATGGATAGGAGCAGACAATCGCGTGCCACAGTCCAGATCCTTATGGCTGGGAAACACGCCGCGACCTCGCAAGAACAGTGGCCAAAATAATAACCGAGGAACAGAGAGAGGGGAAACAACACCACGACAAACGAAAAGGGAGAGGTGAAGAGAGACGATCTCAAAAGAGATTTGACAAGGCGGAAATCTTGATTCCACTTTAGACAGGGAGAGGTGGAAGAGGAGCCACTCATATTGGGGTGATTGAGACCCCTGCAGTTACGGAACAGCTCCTCTGAAGAATATAAGGGGCATCTACAAAATCCTTAGAATTTCGGAGTGAGATTCAGCGATGCTGAATACCCTAGGTTTCCAGGAGGAAAGTGGAGGAGACGAGTAAGACGGTAGAAGGATCGTTTGTGAATAGAAGAAAGAGAGTAAGCGATAGAACGGGGTCCTGAGGGGCGCCGCTGCTGACTAGATAAGATGGGAACGTCGCCTCGTCGATGACTGCTGGAAAGGAAACCATGCATTAGAGAACAGAGAGGAAAGGAAGGAAGTTTGATAAGTAAACCTTTACCTATGCCACATCGTGTCGAAAAACTTCCACAATATCCGCAGTACCACAGCAACCCACATCACTACGGAAAAAAAAAAAAAGCACCTACACTACTAAAAGAGCTACAGATCCCCGAGCCATCCTGGGGGTCACATCATTCACGGCGCCGGTGCTTCTGGTAACTCTTACGTCATGCTTTTGGACGTTTGGGTAATTGTCAAAACCCCAATGAAAACAATTACCATTTTTGCGGCGACGATAAATTTTACCCTGTGGTCGGGTTTGGCCCGGAGTTACGACGAGGTTATCGTGAAAATAAGGCAGAGAGAAAAATGCTTGTTAACAAAGCGATATTTACGACTGAGACAATTATCGAAAGTTTCGTCGTAAACTATGTTAAAATCCCTCCGTTTACCCAGCCCCCTATCGCTCACCAGTCCCAGCGGGAAGGTTGGGTCTTTACGTAATTTGGTCGAGGGCGTGTAACTTCTGCTGGGTCAGAGGTCAACCATCGCTCATTAGTGATGTTTTCTCATTTTCACTGACGTGAATGACAGGCCCGTGTAGCTGGAGGTCAGTAGTAATGCTCTCGTTATAGCGGCGTTCGGGAACGCCTTTCATCATATTTAGGTCGTGCTAAAAGTACCCGCAAATCAGACTCTGGATTTACACACAAAGTTGTCCGGACGAAGTAATCGGTTGTGTCTTGTAATTAATGAGACGGAGATGATATCAGAGACGGTCTCTTTCGAACAGGCATAACAGACCATAGTTCATAACAAGCAGGCGTCTCGAGGACTTCAGAAAGCTGGGTCCTACAGTGACGTGATAGGGGGGAGTGGCTCGCCTCAGTCCCTCAGCAAAATTATGCCGTTAGCAAGTATTAAAGTTCGTATCAAACACTAATTCAGAATCATAATGATGCCTGTAGGTCTCCGTATACAAATATTTTTATCCTTGATAATAACGCTAATAACAAGATAAATAATACCTAATCAACCTTGAAAAATATTTATCCTCTACGGTAAATTATAGTTATCAAGGTACTAAAATCTACCCTAAGATTCTATCTTCCGTCACCGCTTTATCTTGACAAAAACAATAGAAAACTTATGCGTAAAGTCGAACACAAAGTTGAAACTCTGTTCTTTTCTGGAGAGTTGATTACAGCCATTTTATGCTCGTATGGAATTCTGCACGGATTTCACCGAAACTCACGCCACATGCAGACACCAAAATAAGAAAAACATAATGGATGTGTTGACCAACGTCTTCTCCCACATACGAAATAGATCTTGAGGCATAATGTCAAGTCCTCATGGCGATCTACGGTCTCCCGACAGGATCCTCAGCCAATGAATCATGAAGAAGGAAAACGGAATAAGCCAGAGCACGCGCTAACCCGAAGAAAGTCCGTTGTTTTAAAAGATAAAATAAATATATTTGCGGTACAGAACCGGCCTGTAAACGCAATTAGAGTTCATCCTTGCAGAGTACAGTACCGGTCTGTACACGCAGCCACAGTTCACCCTTGCAGAGTGTCCTGTTGGCGTCATGATTCGCAAAATGTTTCTCCCTGAAAACTTATCTTTAGCGTCTCGTCGTGCAACAGGACGTGCAACTACTGCACTCCACTTTGGCCGCTGCTGGATCAGCCTTGCGGCTTAAATCTTCCTACTGCACCTAAGCGTTCTCTTACTATGTATCAAAATAATTGATACATAATATTAAACTTAAAATATTATTGTAAGTTTTGATAAATGAGAACTGATAGTCATAAATGGATTAATATGAAAATTAAGGAAATATGTCTGTCTCATGGTGATTAAATTTACTACAAATCAGAAAATCCTGACATGAAAAGCAGAGAACCTGTTGGAAACAGGGGCGCTAGCCAGGCAAATATTCATACGTATCGTTTAACGACCAGCATCCACAGGAAGGAATCACAGCCGAACTCGGACTTCGCGTTTAACATTCATGCCAAGTGAGGAAACGAAATGACCACACAATCTAATTTCCTGTTCTTGGAATTCTTGCTCTTTACATTTCATAAAGTAATTTAGTATCCGGGATGAAGGTTATGTTATGCGAGAGAACATGAGCGAGCGGGATTGTGTAACGCTGGGAACTGGGTGGTATTGCGTAGAGGACCGTGGACGAGGGAGAACCATCGCCTTTTTTAACCAGGACCGGTCCGTCGTCACGCGAGATGGACCACTACGGTCCACTTATCGAGTGCAGATCACAGGGTTTGTAAAGACGTTGCAGAATCGACGATCTCTTCCTCCTGTAGCTGGGAGTAGCCTGCGGAACGGCACAAGCTGAATGTTAGGCTCCATCTATACTCCATCCTCAGGCTCCTCTCTCTCTCTCTCTCTCTCTCCACACACACATACACACACGAGGTGATCATACTAACCTCTCGGCTGGCAATCCTCACTAGCCAACATACTACGATCCCCATCACCTGCCGGGGCACGGGGCTCCTCACTCACCATATCACACACACACACACACACACACCCCTCACCTCCTCTTGCTCGTACTTTCATGCCTTGCCTGGCCGTGAGCCCATTACAACTGAACTCTGAATAACAAAACAGTACATGGAGAGTTATGTGCTCTGGGTGTGTGTGTGTGTGTTCCCCTTGGCTCTGCTTGGCTGACCCTCCCACCGACGCGAAGGCAACAATCGCGTCGTCAGTGGACCGTGGTCTTGGGAACAGTGCTGCGATGCCTCCGCAATCCTGCAAGTTTCTCGCAGTCACAATTCGTAACACAATACAAATGAACCCTGCAATAGCCCACGTCCTCCACTTTACCATAGAAACGTTACATAATTGAACAAGACAAAATGTGCTTCACAAATTCTGTGGGTGTTGCTTAAGTGCCACAGTTATTTTTCTTGTCAGCAGCTATTCCGTATCTGCAGGGACTCCATTCGTACCAGTATGGGACAAACAACCAGAGAGGAATCAAAAACCTTCCACTTTTTTTTAACTCTTCTGCCCCACCTTCCCTCAACCATCCCCTGCCGTTCGCCGTGATGTTGCTTCATTCTCATCGTTTACAGGTATTATCATCTCCGTCGCTGTATGCCTGTGTCTAAGCCACTGAGACCTGGACTGGCCGCACATACCTGGCTGCTTCTCTCCAGTTTGTGTCTACAGACCACTTAAACGAGGATTAGTCGTTGTGATATCTCCTTCCCTCGTACAGCAAAGCTGTGGTGTTCTTTTCCTTGTTTCGTCTTTCCCACAATCGATAACCATTCCACTTTCGAGTCGGGTCCATAAATACCTAAATGAGCTCAATTTAGTCACAGTTTTAAGTATCTCGATTAAGTTATCATTTTTAACCTTTTCCATCGACATGGCTTCCACTGGGGCATAATTTTTGCCCATGCCGTATCGGCTGCCGTGAAAGAAAGACATTTACCCATTTCATTGATAATACAAGATGCAATGACGTACGTATGTCTAATCGATTCTACCTCTGGAACCGACTCTGCGCCTGAGACCTGCACTCTTACATGTACATAAGCTTGAAAGTTGGAGCTCCCACATAATGAAAAGGTTTGATTGGGAGCCGCTAAACCTGGCCTATAATGTGGGTGCGGTGAGAGGAAGGCGAGACGAAGGTGAGAGGGAAGTTGTTGATGGTGCCGGCGTGTCGTGGGTGGAGCCCCGGTGCGCGGCGATGATCGCCAGGGTCAAGGTGGCTCGCGCCACATGATTCACCGCAGCAATCTTCAACCAGCACCCGATGATGAGCCGTACGTCTGTGATTTCGAGGCGCGGGTAACAACCGTCTGCTGCTGCTGCTGCTGTGGCCGGTCTGCTGTATGACCCTTTAAGCTCTGCTGTGTCTGACTTGACGATTACTTATGTACTTTCATTCTTCGCAAACGTTACGCTTCGTAAAGTCTGCGTGTAGTCGTCAGTATCACAGCCAGTTGACAAGGGCTGTGAGGGTGTTGATGCTGCCTGCCGTCACTCCATAAAAAAGGCCGGCCCTTAACCCACCCTTCCTCTCATCGCCAGACACAAGAGGCGTCCTCAGAACACCTGTACAAACGACAAGTAAACACACTACGCATACTATGTACTTCTCTCTCTTACTTACTCACTCACTCTACCACCCCGGCCATGACCCACATGAGGGGGCAGAGTTTGACACGCCCAGAGTTTTCAATGTTTCATGGCCGTAAATCATAATCTGGGTCAGGTGCCAAACACGAAGGTAACTCAGAAAGCTCTCTGGGGGTCTTTGATGTCTTGCGTGACAGTTCCTCCTTCAGACCAGAGACGTGGATACGCTCGGTAAAAAAATACAAGTCCAGTGCTTTTGTATCTGCACGAGTCATGCATGCCCTCCGAGGCCGAGCGCTCCAGCTCTGCCCATATGACAGGTACAGTGTGACAGATCACAATGGCTGGCCCTCAGCTCTGCCTCACCTGTAGTGTATTAACATACTACAATGGAGGGAGCCTCCAGGCGTATGGTTCGAGCTACTGACGTGCCTCCTAACGCCTCACCAAATGAACTGGTATGGCACTATCGTGACGCAGTTCAGGTCTGCCATCGATAGAATAAAAATTGATTTCTGAAGATGAGCGTAAATGTTTCTTCTTCTATATATGGTGGAAAAGAGAGCACCACGAAAACAAAGGAGGAATACGCCCAGCAAAAGTGATGTGCAGAACAGATATCAAAATCAAAGGAAAACATATCTAAAGATCTTTCATCAGAGTGAGAACAGTATCATCTGGTGTGTGTATGTGTGTGTGTGTGTGTGTGTGTGTGTGTGTGTGTGTGTGTGTGTGTGTGTGTGG
>JAYMFT010123464.1:0-13201 GCA_038088735.1 Panulirus argus | reverse complement strand
AGAGAGGGAGGGGGGAGGGAGGGAGACTTATATTAATGTGTGGTGTGGGAATGATACAGAATTTTCATATTCAAAGCCCGTCACATCAAGCTTGCATGAGATGTATTTACCCCCTTAAGAAAACTTCTGCACAAGAGTAAAGATTGTACGAGCAGGTGTGTGTGGGGGAGGGGTTGCGGGAGCTGTGTGGTCAGCGGTGTGGTGTAGGGTGAGGTGGGACATTCGTGGTGGCAGTGTTTGGCCATGATTGTTGATGATCGCGCTGGAGACACATACCGACTCCTGGCCGCATACGGAGGCTGTTTTTGGTACATTATTTATATACTCTGGGCAGACTAGGGGTGTGTATGTACTAGAGTTGTATCTTTGGTTCTTTTAAGGGAGAATTACTAAGCTAAGCTAAACATTGTTCTCTATGTACATCACTGGATGACTGGAGCTTCCCTGAGTGCTACGAGGCTTCAAGGGGAACCAAGGGTGTTCCACGTTTGTATTGTCGTGGAGAGCTGGGGTTTGTCTGTAACCCAGCTATAGGGATGGGGTGGCGCTGGTGACACCCTGGGGTGGGCCAGACAGCGTCGAGCAGACATAAACAAACTACCCGCGGATATCTTTCATATAAATTTGCATTTTGATGATCATTATTTTCCATATCACTGTTGTCCAAAACTTGTTCACTAGGTATGACAAGTGCTTCCCATATAAGAAATTTCTCTTTCAAGCAAATCAACGAGTGCAACTAAGGACTAGTAGAAACATTTCCCATCCCAATGAAATGCGTAAATGTAAAAGACATGTATATGAATCAGCACACTACATAATGTTTCAATTGCTGGACTAAGGTTAGGCACTGTATAAGTTTTTGGGGCGGCTTAGCCTGTCTGGAGATGTTATTCGCGTGAATCGTAAAGTCTGTGGTCAAAGATATGGGCAGACACCAGGGTGCTATATACTAGACTTTGAAGAAAAAAACAAAAGATAGAGACTTAGGGATGGGGTCAGAAATGGCACAACACCTGATTGTTGATTACAAAATTCCTGATACTGTAAGACTGCGTCCACTTTTTGCATCGTGTCGATAAATCTACTGGATCAGAGAATTTAATCTTACGTAAGAAACCAACTTTGCAACAATTTATGCTAATGATTATCTAACCACTGGAATCTAAGGCCCTTTGTGACTTCTATAATCCTATTGCGCCACCGCTCACAATTGAGCTTGTACAGAAGTAGCTGATAACATCACAAAAAAGAACCATCGTCGCCGTCGAAGAGAGCGGTAACTTACCGGCCAACACTTCACACTGTGGCAAGAGCAGACACTTCTTGGGCAGTGCCCCTAACACATAGAACTGAGTGGAACTTTCCGCACAGCACAGCTAACTCATAATAGGAAGAGTAGAAACTTCCCGCACAGTACAACTAACACATGGTAGTATGAGCAGGAACTTCCTGCACACTACAGCTAACACATAATAGGAAGAGTAGAAACTTCCTGCACAGTTCAGCTAACACATGGCAATATGAGTAGGAACTTCCTGCACAGTACAGCTAACACATGTTAGTAAGAGTAGAAACTTCATACACAGTTCAGCTAACACATGGTAGTAAGAGTAGGAACTTCCTGCACAGTACAGCTAAAACACAGGGTAGGAAGAGTAGAAACTTCCTGCACAGTACAGCCAACACATTGCAGTAAGAGTAGGAACTTCCTGCACAGTACAGCTAACACAGGGTAGGAAGAGTAGAAACTTCCTGCACAGTACAGCTAACACACAGTAGAAAGAGTAGAAACTTCCTGCACAGTACAGCTAACACATGGTAGGAAGACTAGAAACTTTCTACACAGTACAGCTAACACATGGTAGGAAGAGTAGAAACTTCCTAAATAGTACAGCTATTACATGGTAGGAAGAGTAGGAACTTCCTGATCAGTACAGATAACACATGGTAAGAAGAGTACAAACTTCCTGTACAGCACAGCTAAGACATAGTAGAAAGAGTAGAAACTTCCTACACAGTACAGCTAACACATGGTAGGAAGAATAGGAACTTCCTACACAGTACAGCTAACACATGATAGGAAGAGTAGAAACTTCCTAAACAGTACAGCTAACACATGACAGGAAGAGTAGAAACTTCCTACACAGTACAGCTAACACATGATAGGAAGAGTAGAAACTTCCTAAACAGTACAGCTAACACATGATAGGAAGAGTAGAAACTTCCTAAACAGTACAGCTAAGACATGGTAGGAAGAGTAGAAACTTCCTAAACAGTACAGCTAACACATGGTAGGAAGAGTAGAAACTTCCTAAACAGTACAGCTAACACATGGTAGGAAGAGTAGAAACTTCCTGCACAGTACAGCTAACACATGGTAGGAAGGGTAGAAACTTCCTGCACAGTACAGCTAACACATGGTAGGAAGAGCAGAAACTTCCTAAACAGTACAGCTAACACATAGCATGAAGAATAGAAACTTCCTGCAAAGTTCAGCTAACACATAATTTGAAAAGTAGAAACATTCTACACAGAACATGGTAGGAAGAGTAAAAGCTTCCTGCATAGTACAACTAACACATGGTTGGAGAAGTATAAACTTCCTGCACAGAACAGCTAACACACGATAGGAAAAGTAGAAACTTCCTAAGAAATACAGCTAACACATGGGAGGAAGAGCAGAAACTTCCTGCACAGTACAGTTCACACATAGTAGAAAGAGAAGAAACTTCCTACTCAGTACAGCTAACACATTGTAGGAAGAGTAGAAACTTCCTGCACAGTGGAGTTAACACATAGTAGGAAGAGTAGAAACTTCCTAAATAGTACAACTATCGCATGATAGGTAAAGCAGAAACTTCCTAAACAGTACAGCTAACGCACTGTAGGAAGAGTAGAAACTTCCTAAATGGTACAGCTAACACATGGTTGGAAGAATAGAAACTTCCTGCACAGTACAGCTAACACATGGTACGAAGAGTAGAAACTTTCTGCACAGTAGAGCTAACACATGGTAGGAAGAGTAGAAACTTCCTAAATAGTACAGCTATCACATGGTAGGAAGAGCATAAACTTCCTGCAGAGTACAGCTAACACATGATAGGAAGAGTAGAAACTTCCTAAACAGCACAGCTAACACATAGTAAGAAGAGCAGAAACTTCCTACACAGTACAGCTAACACATGGTAGGAAGAGTAGAAACTTCTTAAACCGGACAGCTAAAACGTGGTAAGAAGAGCAGAAACTTCCTGCACAGTACATCTAACACATGGTAGGAAGAGTAGAAACTTCCTGCACAGTACAGCTAACACATGGTAGGAAGAGTAGAAACTTCCTACACAGTACAGCTAACACATGACAGGAAGAGTAGAAACTTCCTACACAGTACAGCTAACACGTGGTAGGAAGAGTAGAAACTTCCTGCACAGTACAGCTAACACATGGTAGGAAGAGTAGAAACTTCCTACACAATACAGCTAACACATGGTAGGAAGAATAGAAACTTACCACACAGTACAGCTAACACAAGGTAGGAAGAGTAGAAACTTCCTACACAGTACAGCTAACACAAGGTAGGAACAGCAGAAACTTCCTACACAGTACAGCTAACACATGGTGAAAAGAGTAGAAACTTCCTTCACAGTACAGCTAACACATGACAGGAAGAGTAGAAACTTCCTAAACGGTACAGCTTACCCATGGTGGGAAGAGCACAAACTTCCTAAACAGTACACCAAACACATGGTAGGAAGAGTAGAGACTTCGTGTATAGTGGAGCTAACACATGGCAGTAATATGAGAAACGTCTTGTAAAGTTCCAGTAAGAAATAACACGTGAAGCAGACTTTAACTGGCAGGTATTGTTACTGAATGACAGTGAGATCGACATCGTCTAAGGCAAGCGCCGTGACATGACACATGACCCGCCTCTCTTGGCGGCGCCATAGTACACGAGAGAAAGATCACTGACGCCCGAGACAGTACTATGACACGCTCAAATCTCCTGACAATCAGCCAGTAACGCAGCGGGCCGAGGCACCACCTACCTGCTTTGTAACAGCAAAAGAGTTGTCATACTGCCTGCGCTTGGCCACCGGCAGCGACCCGAGCTGACCTTTCTTGACCACTTGAGGCTTCAAATCTGAAAATTCCCGTTCTAACAGGTCCACACACTCCGGCCCGACCTGCCCACCGTTCTCTGATTTCTCATTCGGTGCCATAGCTCGTGATGGTTTCTGAGACGCGGTTATCCTCAAAATTAGAAAGGTGGTAAGTGACGCTACGTTTTACTCTCCGTTGTGTCTTATTTCTGTGTCTCAGGAAGACGCAAGATGTTCCGAGAGCATTTGCGCGCGAGAGTTAGAAAGCCAGGAGGCGGTGAGGAGGAGCAACAGGTGAGACGTGGCCCCGGCTGCTGCGCGCCACTACTACTACTACACTGACAGTGAATGTGTGTGTGTGTGTGTGTGTGTGTGTGTGTGTGTTAGTGTGTGTGTATGTGTGTGTGTGTGCCACGCAACTGACACCACCGCTGGCCCACGCCACAACTGCCGCGCGCTCCCAACGTCCACACGCCTGGCTACCCCGCTCCGCCTGCCGCCGCTTGCCATTCATCCCACGTTCGCACCGAACCTGTTTCTCTCATACTTTAACCTGGGAAGAACTTGTAGCATTATTGCCTTTTCGTAAAGGAAAATCACATAAATATCTTTCACTTCCGCACCAGGATACTCACTGTGCCCTTAACAAACTTTGCTGTAAGAAACTCAGCTCCGGTTGTGCTCGTAGCATACGTGTGAGGTCTCGCTACAGAGTAGACTTATGACGGGCGTCTAGGGACAGTTCCTCAAGCTAGATAGATATTGGAAGATGAACGGCGCCTCGACCCATTATAGCACCCGCCACCCGGCCTACGAGACTTGCCTGAGATTAGTTGCCACAGCTCCCACGGGGGCCTCGCACACCCCTTATTAAATCAGTCATTTATATTACCTGGTAGACGTACACCTGGCCATTGAGTTCGCCCTCCGTAGCCAGTTCCCGACCCTGACATTTACCCGAAGATTCCTCTCTCGTCCAACAACTCGGGCGAGGCTTAAGCCGTAGGACTTACCCTATGATATTTTAGGGTTTTGCTGCTCTAAGTTCGCAGATGTGAGTGTCTATTGCACTCCAGGTCATAGGGTTCACTCTAAGGGCAGATTTTATCCGAACAAAGAAATAGCATTTAGCAAATTAGCAGCGGGAACCTGAGTAGCGCCGAGCACTAAACAGGTGCTTGATAATAAGGTATCTTACTATTAGCAGGCAGAGTTAAGTCTACTGTAATAGTCTCAACTCACTACGCCATGCCAGTCAGACGAGCAACTTTCTACTCCTGTCTGTGTTTCATGTATGAAACTTGCATGTGGAGCATAACTTTAGTATTGCGTCACCATCTTTTACCACGTCTCACGTCTACACAGTGAAAAGTAAAGCAATTCGAACCCTACGAGCCTGACGTATATATATGCCATGCCAGAACACTATAGCAATCAGAGAGTTATAACTAAAGGGTAAAAACATTATTTTAACAAATTTGTTCGCTAAAGTGATATCGCAATACCAGATTCGAAACTTTACTGCGATTACTCATTCTAGAATTACAGCAACAAAATATGACAGAAGTAGTGCTCAATCAAGTAGCAAGTGAAGGGTATGCGACTGGAAACTGAGGAACATATGACCGCAAATGTAACTTGTTCGTTCTGAAACTGTGTGTTACCCTCAGTCTCAATTACTGCATATTGCCGGCTGGTGCGCCAGAGCCGGTTTATGAATCCAGTGCAGCACGAACCCAAGGCATATTAGTGAGGCTGGTTCCTCTGCATCAACTCTTCTTTCTTCTTTAATTTTGTTTTATCCGCAGTTCGCTCACAAGATGAAGCGTAAGGATCATTTCCAGTTCATTTTCATTTGGCGATTTCTCTCTCTCTCTCTCTCTCTCTCTCTCCCTCTCTCTCTCTCTCACTACCACAAGATCACAGGAAACTACCCAGTGATGACAAGCAGCAGCAGCCAGTCATCTTTAGACGTCTATTATGGTGTTGTGATAGCAGCCCTGACCCCCAGCCACCCCTCCCCACCAGGGGGCTTCCTGGCATGCCATGGTCACCACCCTACTGACCGTACCCTACCTGGTCGTTTGTTTTATTCTAACTGAATTTAAAGCCTTTAACAGATCAGGTCCTCTGTTGCTCTAAAGCACACCATGTGAATTGCATCAGTACAGTGACCTCTGTAAGTCAGCGGCCCATCCACCATGCCCAGTGATTTATTGTGTACATCAATGGCTCGTCTAACCCCCCTTCCCAGCCCCCACCACCAATATATTCTGTTGTGCACGTAAGCGGTCCATCTGCCCCCCCCCCCCCGTGCACCATAGTCTGCTGTGTCGATTTGCTGTGTGCTGTGGCTTCTACGGCTCTCACTGCTAGCGCCAAATGGTTATGTCGGAGAGATGGACGATGATTAGCGCCAACGATTTTCATGGCACTCACACACACACACACACACACACACACGATAAGAAAAATTCAATAAACACTCCACAGTGCACTACCTGCGCTGCTCGAGTGGGGAGCTTCAGAACTAATGATGTCCCCGAAATTCATACCTCCAGATTACAGAGAAAATATATAAGTCTAAGCTGTCGATACTCTGGTGATTTCGCAGAACTAATTAAATATAAGCGAAAGTTAATCTCAGGCAAAGTTTTTAGGGATATATATAGTGTGCTTTCTGGAAGGCTCCAGCTATGCTTCGTCGACTCGTGGTCGCTGCCCATCATCTGTTAACGAGCATAAGCTCTGAAAAATAGCTCGGCGGTTTCTTACTGTCAGTTGTAGCACTGCACCATGAAAACGAGAACTACAATTTTTAGCTTTTTTATGGGGGGGCTGTATGAACAGGAGATAAAGATGAGGCTGGACAGATGGGATAGATTGGAGATAGAGAAGCGTGAAAGTGAATGATGTTTAGATTCGCAGAAGCGTGTGCGTAGTTTCTTGAATATGTATTTCTGGGGCCTTATGTATGTACCACGGCCATCCTAGGGGTGTAGGAGGAAGTAGATTAGCTCGGTTACGAAATGCTCAAAGATGGATGAGTTATATCGTTCAAGGGGGTTTAGGGCTTCGGATGAGTCAAGTGTTTCCCCATGTTTGTGTTGTTGTGTCGGGCTTGGAGATGCCCACACCTTGTTTACGCGGTCTTTTACTTTCTGCCACATTACTTGCGCTAATATGTTTTTAGCCGGAGATATTTCTTTTTTTCAGGACTTTTATGGTATAAGCATTTCCCATTCGGTAACGATACTTACTGCTGTTTTGTAACGTCTGCTGCGTGAGCTTATGTGATGTGGGCGAGGAGTGGTATGGGAAAGTCAGATGGATGGAAGGGGACTAGGGAGTAGCTCAGTCAAGGAAGGCCAGGAGGCTGGAGGTTGGGAGTAGCTCATTATAAAGAGGATCATAGACATGACAAGGTTTAGTTTCTGTTTCTCCAGGAAGCATCAGAATTTGTATGAGCTGATCATGGCTGTGTTTCCCTGTGATCTGTTTAACTGCTCTGCTGTCATGCTATGTGACGGTTGTGTTTGACATGGTTTGCTATAGCTCCTCTGGTGTTGGTGTTGTCGCCGTTTTCCCTTTATCATTACTAGAGTCTCCCACTGTCCTTGAACCTACCTGGGAATCTTCAGTCATTTTAGGCGCCTTCGTGGCTGCACACAGCATCGAGGGTTGTGTATTTGATCGGATTAGGGCTTGGCTCACTGACAGAAAATAGAGGGTATGCATCAGTCCTGGGACCGCTTTTATTCGTTATATGTATTAATGATTTGGATATGGAAATAACCAGCGACTTCAGTAAATTTGCCGATGATACAAAAATAGGGACCGTAATAAACTCAGATGATGATTCAGTGAATTTGCAGAGGCATTCAGATAGCTTATCAGAATGGGCGGGTACATGGAAAATGGAATTCAATATAGATAAATGCAGAACATTTAGCGTGGGTAAAGACCGGAGCGCTAATTACAAACTGGGCAATATTACTATCGGTAAAACAGAATGCGAAAGAGATTTAGGAATATCGGTGAGTAAAGACCTTAAGCTGTGGCAACAATGTATTAAAGTGCGTAATAAGGCTAAAAGGATGTTAGGATTCATTAATAGGACTGTTGGCAATAAAACTCCTAGAGTATTACTGCAACTTTATCTTGCGTTGGTGAGTCCATATTTGGATAATGCGCTACAGTTTTGGGCTTCATACTATGCAGCTGACATAGATTGTTTAGAGAGCGTACAAAGGCGAATGATCAAAATTAGAGACCTCACTGATGAAGAAAGGCTAAAAAGGCTGAATTTACACTCGCTTAAGAGGAGGAGAGCTAGATGGGATATGATTGAAGTTTGTAAATGGATTAGGGGCTTTAATAAAGGTAACATGAATAAAGTTCTCAGAATGGAGCCATCAGAGAGAACAAGAGATGATGGATTTGAATTAGAAAAAAATAGATTCAGGTCGGATGTGAGTAAATATTAGTTCTGGAATGGGGTAGTATATTTATTTAATAAGTTGTCAGGTACAGTGGTGGAAGCTAGGTCTTTAGGTAGCTTTAAACGAAGGCTGGATGTGTTTATGGGTTCAGTCGGTTGGTTGTAGGGTGGACAGACTCAGGACCTGCCTAGTATGGGCCAATAGGCCTCTTGCAGTCCCTCACTTCTTATGTTCCTCACAAACATCTCCTCCACTACATGACACCACTAACCTCCCATCCCCTGAGTCCCCACCCCCCCACCTTCCCCATGGACGGTCCTCTCCTCCTCGACCCCTATCCCCCAAGGACATTCCCTGTCCCCACCGACCGCACAGCCCTCCCTTCCCCCGACCCCCAACCCTTGTCCTGACCCCCATCCACTGAACTCCTAGAACTGCCCCCCTCTCCCTCTTCCTTCGAACCCCCACCCCTATACAATCCACCCCTCCCCAGAGCCCAACCCCTGCACGGCCCTCCTCTCCCCAGACCCCCACCTCGAGCACGATCCTTATATCCCCAGAATCCCTCCCCTTACGCTGCCTTTCCTTTCCTAAACTCCCCCGCACGTCTTCTTTTCTCCCGACACCTACCCATAGCATAACCCTCCCCTCTCCTTTGTCCTCCTCCCCTTCACACACTAGCCCCACACCACCAGTATGGCCGTCCCCTCCCCCAGCAAGGCCCTCTCCTCACCAGACCCCCATCTTAAGCACGGATTCCTCCATCCCCAGGCCCCCCACCTCCGGCAAGGCACCCCACTCCGAAGACCACAACCCCCTGAACTGCCCTCTCCTCTCCAGACCCTTACCCCAAGCTTGGTCCTCCCCTACTCAGATTTCCACTCCCTAATAGGCCTTCTACTCCCTAAACTCCCACCCACATGACGGCCCTTTCTTCTCCAGATCCCCACCCCCTGCACGGGCCTCCCATCCCCAGACAGCACCCCCAGAATGGCCATCTCCTCCCCAGATCCCCACCCTTCCCACGAACCTTCTATCCTCAAACCCCAAGCCTGTCCGGTCGCTTTGGTTTCATTTTCCCCGAGTCTTCTCCAGGTTCTCCTAGGTCTTCCCAAGTCTTCCCCAGGTCCTTTGCAGGTCTTCCCACATCTCCCTCAGTTCGTTCTCAGGTCTTTCCCAGGTCGTCCTCCGGTCCTCCCTGGGTCTTTCCCGAGCATTCTTCATATTCTTCGTAGATTCTACCCAGGTCTTCCCCAGGTCCTTCTCAGTGTCTTCCTAGGCATCTTTTAAACGCTGCATTGGTACTGAAAAACCTACGGTATTACCAACCCGCCTGTTATCCACATTACATACGGTTTTTTGGAGAAGCGGCCTTTGATGGCCTCGAAGCGGCCTTCAAAGGCCTATGTCCAGCGTCGTAAGTCACTGCTCAGACTCTGAAGTACCTGACCATCCAAGAAATATTTTGGGCCTGTAGATGTTATGGTTGGCAGTGCTTTAAAGAGTAAGGCACAAACATACAAACCCGTGAAAATGTTCAAACTATAAATATTAAAACGTATATTCTTTTTAATTTATGGGGAGGACCGAGAGAAAAATGTTCAGATTGTGTTTCTTAGTCGCACCCAACTTTTGTACTAAGTTTAAAAGGTCCATGTTGCCTTTCGGACACAGATCTCAATGATACATAAATGGTCAGCTGACGCCATTGCACCAGCATAGTAAAGCTGTCTTCTTTGGCCAGCCTTGAACCAAGCATCGGAGCTTCGATCATTTTGAGCTTCAGTTTTGGATGCGATAATGGCCCACGTAGTCTACTCCAACACTTCCTTCATTATGTGATGCCCACGAATCCGCCCCCGCATCTCCCGACCCCCACCCCCTGCACGGTCCTCCCTTCCCCCTGCCTCAACCCCTTGCATTGCCCTCCCCTCCATCGAACCCCCCACCCCTTACATGCCCTCTCCACCTCGATCCTCCCCCCCGGCACTGCCCTCCCGAGCCCTGTGCCCCCTGCCTCGGCCCTCAACTTGGCCTTCCCCTCTCCAGACCCCCACCCCCGCGCGGCCCTGCCTCACCCGATACCCCTCCCTTTGTACCTCCCCCATCCACCGATCCCCCCCCCCCCACATCCCCCACGTGGTCCTTCCCTCCCAGACCTCTTCCCTCGCATGCTTTCACCTACCCTAACGCTCCCCACCTAGCATAGTTCAATTCTCCCTCGAGCCTCCCCCACCCCTTGCACAGCCCCCCCCCCTTTCCCAGACCCCTAGCACCTATACGGGCTTTCCCTCCCCGAACCTCCCCTTCCCCGATACGACTCCTTCACCTGCTCTGCCCTCCCACTGTCTTCCCACCCCCCCTGCACGCCACTCCACTAACAACACCTCCATCCTTTGCACAACCTTCGCCCCTCTCCTCCCCACCCCTCAGAACAGCACCGAGTGGTGACCCATCCGGTCGCTGACGCCGTGGTGGCCTGTGCCGGACCCATCCTCCATTATATGTACAAGAAAAAGGGTATCTTTTTTTTCTTGAAAGTACTACACAGGCTGTTGCTTCGGACTTACCTGTCTCGGTCACACAGATATATAGACGCTAACATCATTCCTCCATTGTATTAAGATGTCGCTCGATTTTGTTCTCACTATGGCCACATTTGTGAGCTCTCTATACGTTTCTCTCTTTCCCAGAATGTTGAGTCTGGACACCTCCTCTTATACAAATGCTGGACGCTACTTCTTGCGGCGTCGTCTGCATTACAGATTCCATGCTCACGTTCCATAATGGTGAGAGGAATGTGCGCTGTGTGTGTGTTTTATAGAGTGTTGGGATCAGTAAGCTACCCTGTGGGATTCCTCTTGCTGACGGGATTATATTGCAGAACTTATTGCTGTTGTGTAATGCATTGGTTTAAGGAGTTGTAGAGTAATCCCTTGGTGATTACTGGCGCGGCCAGTTGTAGCAGTTCATTTTGGAGGCTTCCCGTCTTACGCCTACATCAAAGACTTGAGTTTATTTGCTCGGCCTCTGCTGACCTCTGCTTTGAGTCACCGTAGTGACCGTGGCTGAGGAGGTGAAGCCAGAGCACCTCCTGTACAGGCTGCTGTCTTCCATGTGCTCGCCTAATCTGTGATCAGTTATTCGTTTTAGCATTTTCGCTGACACTATTAAGAGGGACGTGGGCTCACCGTCTCACCCACTTTGTTAATAAGATCTTTTTAGTGTTTTTCATTCTCTCTTTCCGTTCCACCCTACATCATCTGTCAAGTCGTGTTAAGGACACGGCACCTTTTATTCAACTAGTGAATTGCATTAGATTTATACCGCGTGAGATTCATAGGATGAAGTCCATACTGCACATCTGGGGCCTAGTAACTGGCCGAAACCGAGGTCAACCCTGTATCTTATACTGATAAACATAACGGGTTGATGAATAGACGCAACTCTGATCCTCGGTAAGAACCTCATTACCTTGCACCAACAAGTAAAATTATCCAAAGAAGATAAAACTCATATGTGTCTAAGCAAAAACAGATGATTTGTAATTATCAAATTAAATATGATTATTAGACGAAGAGCAACTGAGCTATTTATTCACGCGCTCTATCGTCCCTAACTCCGTTCCCACTTGCACTGCCTGGATGGAGTGCATTTAGCCTCACAGTTCATTCACACACACACACACATCCTCAACTTACAATACATCCACTGTTTAGAGGTGAAAATTGGTCTCCTCACTTACACTATCGCTAAATATGACTTTGAACACTAAGTTGAATCATGTGAGAATAACGTTGCCATTCATGTCTCCACTTTCACACACAATCAGAATCATTCCTCTGACATCATCTTTTGGATTACCTTAAGTCCCGTGTCTTCATTCAGGGCACCCATCCATTTCTTCTGCCGTCTGCATCTTCACCCCTGTACCCATCAACTAAACCGTATATTCTGCTGACCCTCCCATCATCTGCCCAACTTTCAGCAAGGCCTTACCATATTACATGGCTATCGCATAAAAATCTTAGTTATTTCTTCACGCATATTTCTCACATCTTTAATTCTTATCTATCCTCCTCACTCCAACTATGCTACTTCAGCAACCCGTTTCTGCTCATCTTAATTTTGACCCCTCTGCACCGAGGTAGAACGATCCGAGCTCAGTGTATGATAGATGATGGTACCCAGTTACTGTAGACCACACAATTACTTATCGTGTAGAAGTAACTCAATATATAAGAGGTAACAACAAAATACCAGTGCATGAAGAGAGTCATTTAAAAGGGTGGGTGGGACAGAAATCTCGAGGAAGGTTCAGACATTACAATCTGAGCCATAGTACGAAACTGAGTACAAGTGAGAAGAGGTGAAAATTGGAGGGTAGGGATGGCTAAGCCTTAGAGACCAATGGGGGGAGAGTTTAGCAGTATAACGGGTGAGGGACAGATAAGCTGTTTGACCACACTGTGTTCGTTAGTAGAGGGTGTTACTTTGAAGGGTTCTCACTGTAGTGGCTTCCAAGGGTTAATACGCTTGGAGTCATTGAATCTGATTGTTATATATATATATATATATATATATATATATATATATATATATATAACTATATATACACACATATATACATACATGTACATATGCACCGTACATATA
>JAYMFT010123453.1:0-13201 GCA_038088735.1 Panulirus argus | reverse complement strand
ATGGGTCTTTCTTCGTCTGTTTCCTGGTGCTACCTCGCTGACGCGGGAAACAGCGATCAAGTATAATAATAAAAAAAAATATATATAGTGTGTGTTGTGTTGTGTTGTGTTGTGTGTGTGTGTGTAGGTGCTACCTAGTTACATGGGAAGGAATGCAAGACTTGGTCAATGAATTTACTTACCTATACCAAATACACCATACCTAGCCATAACATGTTAGCATATGAAAGATATTTCCATTCTTCATAGTTTTTGATACTTGTCCAAGAAAAGTGTCTATTACCATAAAGTTTAAGCAAGACAGCAGACTTCTCAACATTACCTGGTTCACAGCTGACTTTCCAACAGCCCTGGTTCACAACAAACTTATGTCTCTTTCCTTTCTAATTAGTTTTTGACAAAGTCTATCATTGTGTACATATTCATTACCTTGAAGGTTTGCTGCTTATTTTGACTGCTGAGTAATTCATGAGTCAAAAATCTTCCACAATGGTTTAACTCAAACAGTTTAATTTATTCAGTTTAGCTGAAACTTTCTCCTCTGCTAAGTTGAATTCTTTTTTCAAATCAACTTATTGACATCTGTGTCAGGCTGGGTTGTGGTATGACAGCTAACCAACTCTCAGTGCAATATGTAAGAAATATCAATAGCATAGTTTCTAACACAAGAATTACTAAAGTAAAGCTGCAGCAGAAACAGCATTATATCTGACAACACAACAAAAATGAAAATTAAACTGCAGTTTCACAGACTTATGCAAAGTAAAGAACACGTAACCAAACCATACAAGGCCATGCCACATCTAAACTTAACCCCTCCGGCGCTGGAGTATCTTTTTCTTATCCATGGTCAAAGACTACAAAAACAAAAATTGGTATATCTTTTGTCTTACAGAGTGAAAGAGCATATTTCAAGGATTTCAAAAAGAACAATGTCTTTCCTGTACTCCACTTGGGTGGGAAGATACACCATGTAGTACTTGTGTTCACTGTTCACAAAATTTCAGGCCATTGTGGCAGCATTCATGAGTCACAGTTACAGTGATGCTCACAATTATGCTACATTTCAAGACGGACATCATTTATGGCCTATATATGTATTTAGTATACTTATATCTTTCTTATTTTGCTTACTTTCTTACTGTGCATTGTGTAAGTCAGAGTACAGGGTCATGAAATGTGGGCGGTGGTGGAGGATGTGATAACACTGCAGCCAGAGTTGGAGGTGTGGAACTTCACAGATGATGAATAAGGATCTGCCTCCATGATGTCTCACATGAATAAGCTCTCACCACTGGGGTAAAACCCCCCAAGAGTCTGCATGTATCAAAATATCCCCATTAACACAATCAAGCTTTTCAAAATTTAACTTGGAAACACAAGTTCCCAGAAAACCTACACGAGAGCAGGGAATACATGTTTACAGAAGCACCAAACGGTAACTCACCAATGAGGTAATGGCTGGTCTGGGATAGGCCATGTTTGGCCATGCCTCAAGGTAAATTCATTCAAGTCAATACATTTGCAATTTTACCCAATTACAAGTTCCGTTTTCATTGTCTTAATTTTCTGAATATCATTTTACATGGTGCTTATATCCTAACTTTTTTCCTAGATCCACTACTAAAACTACTTTCTGGGTCTTGAGAGTTAAAAATTGCATATGAAGTTGTAGTCAGTACAGGAATCCAAACACTTCTTCATTATCAAACAATATATATCCATAATCTTCACCCTTACAATGTTACCATATGTGCTATTATTATAAGATCTATATTTTCAAAGCATTTAACTTAATTCATAATTTTTCAAGCTATAACTTCTCACTCTACAATCTATTTTAATGAACTGATGCATTCTGTGACATACCCCTCTTAGCTGTAGTGCAAACTATCCTTAAACAATATGTACACCTCCTGGAAGGACAATAACCAACAGCTACATGAAGAGGATGCTGAAGAATGTATGTACGCAATGGTGATAATGGTGAAACAACTTACTGATGGTGAATGGTCATGAATACATACAAAAGGTAAATATATGAATCTGACTGTAAAGATGATGGTTTGAAAAAACAGGAAAAATTTTCTATTGATAAGTGTATTGGCCTTAACAAGGATCTCATGAATAAATCAAAATTCAAAAAACCTTTCTAGCAGAAAGGCCAGAGTATATGAAACAAGTAAAGCTGTTAGATATGTTCAATAAAGTTACTGGACACGGTGAAAATCCTCTACAACGTAAACTTCACCCACCATTGCCCATGAGAACCTTGTCATCAGATACAATGCATCTTCAGGAGATTCAGCCCATAGTCCCTGTTTTGTAAGTGGAAATGACAACAATGACTTGGAAACTAAATCACAAACTTATGTATGTATTTCAAACCTTATTCATGTTAGCTGTGCAGAAATGCCGAGTGACCCAAAAACTGAAAAAAATCCTGTAATCTGGCAGAGCTCAGGTCTTAAGCATTTCAGATTCGGGAACTGTACACAAAGATGAAGAGTGGATGCATGCAAATGAAGCCAACGACCAGGGAGGTATCTTACCAGTACTATCCACATGGGTATCGGGAGGGTTAGTGACAGCTGCAAAGTGAGCCACCACTTCAATGGTTGTCAAGTTGAGCTCCTCTGACCTAGGTGGCTGTCTTTCTATTATGCCTCACCCCTACATGGTCTACTGGTGTTCTGTCCACAAACATGCAACCTCTCCCTATCATAGATAACACTTGACAACACTTAACTCACACGGCTCATTCTTTGAAACTATATTTTCTTGTGGTGAGCTCTGTGTGCTAGCCTTGCCTTTTGGCAAAATGGTAGGAGCAATAGATAGAATTAGTAGGAAGGAACATTTAGGTAGGAGCATTAGGTAGAAACACTTGGTAGAAGTAGTGGGTAGGAACATTTGGCTGGAACATTAGGTGGTAGTAGTAAGCAGGAACATAGGTAGGAGCCTTTGCAAACACTGTGCTAGACCTACCCCCTGCCTGTGGCCTGTTAAGGGTGAGGCACTAAAGACTAAGAAGTGGCCCTAGAGTTCACTAGTTATGGAGACTCTATTTCTGTGGCCATTCCCTTGAGGGTGTTCCAAAATGGAACAGGCATCAAAGATATTGATAAACAGATAGACAGATGTTTCCTCAATCAGTCAGAAGCAATTAGATGAGAAAAAAAGCCTACTCATTCAAGCAGGTAAACCATTACATCAAGAAAAAAATGTGAGGCATGAGAACACATAAGGGTAGGATACGCTTATAATGATGAAATGGAATAAGGTTGACTAGTCTCTCTGAAGAATGTAACAGTAGTACTGTGCCACCTTTTCCAATTTTCTTGAATCATCACGTTATATTTCAATTAGCTTACTTCTGTACGAACACCTGTTATCTTGGCATCAAGTTTGTATGATACAAGTCACACTTGGGTTTCAAACCATTTCTTTTGCCTAAGCCAGTGGTAGTTGACTGTTGTCTATATCAGCTGATACTCAGCAGGAAATGGCTTCTACAAGAGTCTAAAAAAAGGCAAAAGCTTTAGTTTCTGGAGGAGAACCACCCACCACAGGAACTACCGCCCTACACTCACAATGCAGGCCCCTGGATGCTTCACACCCTCCTTAGGGAGGAGCATCGCCCATATGAAAAATTTCTGAGGATACTCCTGCAACACAAGTTCAAATATAAAATACTAAAAAATGTGTTAGTGATGAGCAGCTGTTAAAGTGCTTTAAGAAAGCCCATCAGATTTCCCACTTGAATTCTGGGAAGTATTTCGAATATTAACAGACAAACATATCAGGAGTATCTCTGAATCCATTTCAGATATCATATACATTCAAATATGACTCCATCCTGTGTTAGCACTGGCTTAAAAAGCCACTTAACAACTGTTATTAAAGCAACTTTTCTTTATCAACAAAAAATTTAATACAGCTACACTTGACCATTATATAAAAGATAAAAATGAAAAGTAAGGGAAATAATACAAGAAAGCTATAGGTATAAAAATAGTCATATCCAATTTACTATACTTACAAGAACCAATGAAATTACTTAGGATTTATGAACATTTAAGACTTTCAATGTACAGTATATGTGTTTTCATGCAGTCCAAAGTGTATCTGCCACTGTTAAGAGAACCTAGACATAATTACTTCACCATCATAAGATTCTTTTAACCTCTGGTAATGCAGCAAATGACAAGCACAGCCATCCTTACTACCATCAATTATTTCACAGTTACAATACCTGTTGTTGAAACCAGAGGTTCTTCTTTGTTGCGGGAGCTTTTTCTGGAAGGTGCCTTCATATCTCCACAGAGTGATGCAGACAATGCATCCGTGAACAATGGCATGACAGTATTGTTACCTATGGAAATGTAAATATCCATGTTATTGTAGAAAAATAAATGTTACTTGACTTCCAGACAAGTAATGTTTCTAAGTCAACTGTTATGACATAACATTCATAAGTTTAAAATCAACTATAAGGCAAAATACCAGCTGGCTTTTGTTACCAAAGCATCCAATGTAACAGAAGATTACAGTCTTTTCTTCCATCAAATTCTTTGGTGACTCATTCTAACACACGCGCTGGATTGACCACATTTACAGTAAGCTGTTCAATCATGGTTACCAGCGAATTCGATGAAGAGCAACCAAACTAATCCCTTCATTCAGAAATATGCCTTAAGAGGAGAGACTCAAATCAGACTTAAAAAAATTATTCTCTCTAAAAAGGTGCAGACTCAGAGATGACCTGACAGAAGTGTTTAAAATAGTAAATAATTCTGATAGCATATCACATGAAAATTTAATCGTCTTAGAAAGATTTACTGACCAGAAATAATGATATGAAGATAAAAGGAAGTAGATGTAATAGCAATGTGGGCAAAAATTTCTAAATACACTGTAGAGCGGGGGTACATTAAAATGATCTACGTCCCAAAAGAGCAGATGCAAAGACAATAAATACCTTTAAACTGAGGTTAAACAAATAATTCACCAACATCTCTTACCAATAAAGATACCAATATCCAACAATTAACCATATTCCCACTAAACATTTAAAGTCTTTCATATGAAATTCCAGCCAAGAGACATGTTATCACACTGATGGAAAACTTTTTTCCCAATCCACACTTTCCTACAAAAATTTCCATGCCATTATCTAACCACTATACTGCATGGTATTTTTTTCTCTTTTCTTGCCAGCAGTTGATTTGGAAGGAATGGTGGGTGGTTGGAGCCTTCAGCTTTGTCAGCCTGTTTCTACTACTATATCTAAAAATGCTTTCTTCCAAATAACCTCAGTATGGACCACCAGGTCTCTTATCAACTGTCCTCCCTATGTAACCTCGTGTACAAGACAATTTCACTCTTCAAAGGCTTTCATCTTCCCACTGCTTCTATCTTTTACTGTTCTCTGCTACAGGTACTTCTGCCTTTCTCAACTTTTTTCATCTTACTTTGGTATAACCCTTTGCCTATACTGGACTTGCAAGGCAACAAATAACATTTTCATATATATTTTCCTTCTTAATTTATGAATATGGTGGCTGGTTTAATTCTGGGATTTTCTTTTTTTTTTTAAAGAAGGATTCTTATGTGCCATCCTGCTTCCACTACAGGAAAAAGGATACATTCAAACCCAAAGATATGAAAAAATCTATTACAATCAGCTCTTTTCTCACTTATATGAGGTGGATTAGTAAAACTAGGGCACATACCATCGTCAAATAAATACTTTAGAATGGGTCATAACCCATATGAATAAGATGCAAAAGGCAGGAATGCCCTAGTCAAGAAACTAACAGTGCTGATCAAAATGCCTGAGATAATTGCATCAAATTTTACACTTACTGTTACTTATCAAAGTACAGTAAAAAAATTCTGCTTCTCAATAGTTATGACTTAATGCATTCCTGGACTTCATCTAGAAGAGGTAACAGAGCAAGCAGAGAGTCAGCTTCATGCAAGTCTGTATCAATAACAGTGAAAGCAAAGAAAAACAACAATGCAAGTCTTTCACTACCTCTTCTCTCTTCACCATGACTCTCACTTTGCATATTTCCCCAAGCTAAACACACTATGTCTGCTACCATATCATCAAATACATTTGGTAATCCTTAAAAATATTCACTCCAGCCCCTCACATCATCGCTACCAGCTACCACTTCCTCCATTTGCCCCCTTCACTGATATTTATAGAGAGATGGGCAATTCTACAATATGCTTGGAGAGGAGGGCCTCAGAGGTAAGTCATCTGCTGTTTGCAGATGACACAGCTCTAGTGGCTGACATGCATGAGAAATTCCAGAAGGTGGTGTATGAGTTTGGAAATGTGAGAAAAGAAGAGGTTGAGTCAGTGTGAGAAAAAGTAAAGCTATGAGGTTTAGTTGGGAGGAAAGACAGATTAGTTTGAGTACTGAGTTTGAATGGAAAGAACCTGGAGAAAGTTGAGTGCTTTAGATACATGGGAGCGGACACAGCAGTGGATGGAAATGATGTAATTCATAGAGTGATGAGGTACCTCAGGTTTTGGGTGCACTGAGTAGTGTATGGAAAGAAGTCATTGCGTATGAAGGCAAAGATGAGTATTTTTGATGTTAAAGAAGTCCCAACAGCGCTGTATAGGTGAGTCATAGGACATAAATACAAAAGAACAGAAAAGGGTTGATGTGTTAGAAGTAAATGTTTGAGGATAATATGTGATTCGAGAAGGGGTTTAAAGTGTAAATAATGAAAGTAGAATTAAATCCCTGATGATAATATGTGGTATAAGAAGGGTTTACAGTGTAAGTAATGACGGTGCAAGAAAGAGGCATGGTTGTAAGATGAGTATGAATATGAAAGCTGAACAGACTAGTGTCGAAATAATCTGGACATATGGAGAGAAAGTGTGAAGAGAGACTCTATAGGAGGATATACATGTTAGAAACGGAGGGAGCAAGGTTTGGGGAGACCAAGGAGCAGATGTAGGGGTGGAGTGAAGGAGGCTTTGTGTTACTGAGGCTTAAACTTCCTGGAAGGTGAGAGGTAAGTGTGGAACAGAGCAAACTAAAAAATGTAAAATACAGAAGTCGACATGCTGTCACGAGACTGAACCAGGCCATACACCAAAGTCTGGGGAAATCACAGAAAAGTCTGTGGTGTTTGGCTGTGAATAAATACTCTTAAAATGTGTTTTAACATAGAATACATACAAATAACTTATGAAAACTGGAGAATCCCATCACAATCATCAGTGTCTATAACCTGAAAAATCTCAGATCTGAACACTGCCCAATCCCAATAAATCTGGACTGCAAATCTAAAAGCACTGACAAAACTGACTCAGATTATATACTCCAGGAGTGTAACATATGGCTTGCAGAATACTTTTTACTGCTGAAAGAGCATTAAACATTCAAGTTAGAACACTATTTTTGAGAAAAAAAAAAGTCTGTAGCTGTACAGTCATATACTCCAGGGTGACATCTGCACACAACTGTGCTGGTATTTTTTGCCTGAGTGCCCTGATAATTCATGTTTGTGTAGCTCAAAAGATGTAAACTTAAATCTCATCAAATATACTAGATGAAACACATCTGACACCCAAAATACACTGTATGATAAATAATCCCCCGACTCCAACCTTTCACTTCATTATAATGACACTAGAGAAGGAAAACTAAGACCCATGAGCCTCTGGGGCTCAAATCATATGAAATCATTATAATTCTACTATTCATTCTTGAAAATTCATAAAAATTTTCAGATGCTGAAACTTGAAATTCAAGTACATGGTACTGTACCGATAACTTGAAATTCAAGTATGTGGTTCTCTACTAATAACTTGAAATATAAGTACATGGTTCTCTACCGATAGGATGTAAAAATTAGCTAAACCTCTTCTGTCATGCTATTATGAAATATGAAGCAAAAATATGGTGAGGATTTTCTGAGGTGTAAATCATGCAAGGGACACACACTAAAGTAACAGGAGACTATTATCAAGCTCTAAATACATCTTTGATTTTAGTTAAAACATGATTATTATCACATACCCTTTGCCAAAACTTCCATGTCTGCAGATGGGGGAACGTCCCGTGGCTTGTCCTTATCATCCAGAGACACGTCAGTCAGCTTTCGGTAATGTAGAACATCTCGGGACATAACTTTTGACATCAACTTTTTTAGCTGAAAGAATATTTTAACCTGTATGAAACATAAAAATGGCATGTTTTGCAATACATGTCTCTCACTGGTGTCACTTGTGTAGACCAAATGTTGTGTAATGTGTTGGGGATTACCAAGTATTACCATGGATTTCTAACAAGTGTGCTATATCTGTGGGTAGTAATTATTCAGAAGAGAATCAAAACTGGCAAAGAAGAGGAAAGTCTTTCCAGTAAACAAAAAAAAATATCAATTCTTGTACAGTCATTCAAATTTTCTTGATCCATTCCATCAATGCTTTGTAATATGTTGTGTATAAAGTACAAAAACCAAAGACATCATCAACTGCCAAGCCCTGAAGCTTCAAAGTTTATCCTGACTATTTCGTATGCTTTGGTTCTGCCCACTGCCAGCAGGCTGTTTTATCTCTGTAAAATTTGCCTAACTGACATGTATCCAGCTTTCCTATTTTGTCTAATGGCAACTGAACAGTTGTATAGAGAACACTGTCTTGAGGTTGTCTTCACTTAAAAGGGAGCCCAAATATATTCCATACCTTATGCCACTTGACAAGGCCTATGGAAGCAGGTCCTAAAAATGCCCTGTACTACAAGACTTCCAAGCAGCAATGATTTTTTCATTTGTACATTTACTTATTGTAACTTTTTCCTTATACTGGTCCTGATCAGGAGTTAATGTGAATCATCTGTAATGACTGAAATAATAAACCTTCCTTAGGTGGACCTAAAATGCAGTCTGGAAATATACTCTGCAGCCAAGCCAAACATTCTAAACTTTAATAATGAGTAGTTTTAAGTGTTCAGACTTTAAGAACAAGGCATAAGAGGTGCTCATGAAAACCAGAAAAGTTAAAAAAAATTGTGGCTGAGTTTAAGAGTGAAACTGGCCTTGTATCCATTTATATGGAACAGAAACAGTATGATTACAAGATAAGATGCTTTCATGGCTTATGTGTGTTTTCCTATTAACTAACTGGAAGAGTTATAGAAGGCTTAAAATGCAGTCTGGAAATGTACTCTGTAGTTAAGCCAAACATTCTGAATTTCAAGAATGAGAAGGTTTTGGTGTTCAGAGTTTATAAAAAAGGCATAAAAGGTGCTCATGAAATCCAGAAAAGTTAAAAAAGTTGTGGCTGGGTTGAAGAGTGAAATTGGCCTTGGCACCATTCTTAAGAAAAGACAGTATGATTGCGATATAAAATGCCTTCATGGTTTACGTCTGTTTCCCTATTTTCTAACTGGAAGAGTGTATGACCCAGTCACTTGAGAAAGGGGGCAGTTCTCTGTTCCTATTAATAAGTGTAGTGAGTGATGGATGCTGACCTGCCAATAATTTTTTCTTTTTAAAGACAGTATGAGGTTTACAGAATTAGCCCAAATATTTGGCCAGGCTAATTATGATAACTTTTCTAAATGTGATTATCATAATTAGACTGTCATGGCAGAGAGATTTAACAGAAGAAAATAAGCTAAATGAAAACAAAACACAAAATAATAAACATGTATGTGCAAACCTGTGCTCTAGAGAGATTTAAACCAAGCATACTGATGATGTCCTCCAGGTCCCGGTCAATTATATAGCCAGTATGTGTCTGGTCAAAGTAAACAAATGACAAAAGAAGATAAGGGTCGATTGTGACCATCTTTTTCTTCTCTTTCTTTTCTCTTCTTTCTCGATCTTTCTTATCATCCTTCTTCTTTCCCTCTTTACTATCCTTACGCTCATCTTTCTCTTTGCTGTCTCCACCTTTGGCACTAATGGTTTCATCTTTGGAGTCTTCATCATCCTGAAAAGAATACATGTGAAGAGTGAGGTACATATAATAAAAACTTGAAGGGTGTTCCACGGAACAGTTGTGCTGCCTCTACTGCAGCTGAGTTATTCAGAGTGAAATAAGATTAATTCAATATATTGCTTGCAAATTATAAAAAACATCTGTCTTCAGCTCCACAAGCAAAGATGGAATTTCCTTTAAGGTATGAACCACATGAAGTTCCAGATTAAACCTATTCAATAAGGTGCAAAACTTAGGCAAAATCAAAACTGAGTTATAGGTGTAATGCCATTCCTTTGATGCTTGGAAAACACTTCATAAAGTATACAGTAAAACACATCTTCACTAAAAAAGTCAGTGACTCTTGTTGATGGATGGAACATTGAAGAGTGGAAGGATGGACAATGACAACAATGGAAAATGCAATACCTATGTGTCTACCATACAATGCAGGTGAAACAAAAATCATGGTATGACTGAACAAACAATTCCAAATCCACACAGTTATTACCTTCCAGACTAGACGAACACAGTACACCATGGACTTGAATTACAGAATTTTGACAAGCAACATAAGAGTTAGGGGACTTTGCACCGAATTAGGAAACTATGCTTTGAACTGTGTCAAATCTGGAAACAAATCTAAATATCTTCATATTTTTAATAAAAGAGAGAGAGAGAGAGAGAGAGAGAGAAGGGGGTCAAGTGAGGATTTTCCCTGTAAGGCTCAGTCCTCTGTTCTTAACACTATCTCGCTAACACAGGAAATGGCAAATATGTATGAAAAAAAATTCAATTTATTCAAGAATGTTTTCTTTTAAGAATAAAGTACATCATCATAATCTGGAGTTGCTGTATGCTTATCATGCATAGAGGTAGTAGGCAGAAGTTGGAAGCCAGTCAAAGACCAGGGAGATATATCAGGAGGGCTAGTGATGGCTGCATAGTGAGCTAGAACTTCATTGGTTGTCAAGCTGCACTCCTCTGACCCAGGTAGCTGTCTTTTCTTTCTGCATCACCCTCATGTGGACTACTGGCATTCAATTCACAAACATACAATCTCTCTTTGTCACACATAACATTTGACAACACTTGACTGACACAGCTCATTCTTCGTAAATCTATATCTTCCTGCGGTAAGCGCTATGTGCAAGCCCTGCCTTCTGGCAAAATGGTATAAGTAATATACAGAAGTAGTAGGTAGAAACATTTAGGCATGAGCATAAAGTAGAAACATAAGATAGAAGTAGTAAATAGGAACATTAAGTAAAAGCAGTCAGAAGGAACATTAGGTTAAGCCTCTACAAACACTGCCCTAGAGTTGCCCTCTGCCAGTGGCCTGTTACAAGTGAGGCAATAAAGGCTAAGATATGGCACTGGAGTTCACTGGTTATGAAGATTCTATTGCCACGGCAACCCCCTTGAGGGAGTTCCAAGAGGGAACAGGCATTAGATATATAGACAGATAGTCACAGCAAATTTGTAACCCACTTCATCTTACGTAATACTCTAAACCCCTCTTCTTTTTTCACCAAATCACTTTCCATGACTCTCTCAATTCATATACCTGCACGTCCAAAACATCTCACATCTGCAACCCCATCATCAAACATATTAAACAACCCTTCCAAATACTCACTCCATTTCTTCTTCCCTCATTTCTGCAAGTTATCACTTTCCCATTTACCCCTCCACCAAAGTCTCACTTGTTCTCATTTATCTCACACAATTAACCTACTTTCAAAACATTTTCTTATTCTCCCTGAAGTTTGCTGATATTGGCTCACCCCAACTCTCATTTACACTCTTTTTAGCCCCTGTAACTTCCTCTTGACATTCTGCTAAACATCTACAGGGAGTGGAATAATTTGAACACCAAATTCAGCAAAAATGTCAAGTTTTGGGAGCAAGATGGTAAAAGATAGCACTTAATGAGGACTTAAAAGTGATATACATGAGTTAAATCCAGAATAAAATAAAAACAAATAAGGTGCCTGTCAGTGAAATGGATGGAGCAGACTAAATTACATCTGAATTGCAAGTGATTAAAAAATCATCTTAAGCAGATATAATGAGTGATCAGTGTAAACAATGCACTTTCAGTCTGTAAAGTGTACCATAATGAAAGGTGTGGAGTTTATGTGAATTAGAAATGACAAAGCCCTGCTTAAACATTAATTTGGAATGCTGGAGTGCAAGCTCTAACCCTTCTGAACTCTGACAAATTAAAGTTACAAACAAGTTGTCTGTAACATAATAGACTTACAATTTCCTCCTCCTCATCATCTTCCATTTCTTCATCTTCTTCTTCTTCTTCTTTCTTCTCTTCCTTTTCTTCTTTTATCTCTTCTTTCTCTATCAATTTCTTTTCCTTTTTCTCTGCTTGTTTATCTTCCTCCATTTTCTCATCTTTCTCTTCTTCCTCATCCTTCTTTTCTTTATCTTCTTTCTTTTCTTTCTCATCTTTGTCATCTTTTTTTTCCTTTTCCCTCTTCTCTTTATCCTTATCTTTTTCTTTTTTCTCCTCCTTTTCTTTCTTCTGAAATTAAGAGAAATATCAGGAAATAATTAATCACATAAGGAAACCAAGCACTGATACCTATATCTGTCCATAACAAATATAATCCTTCAATGAATCTCTCACGAAAATATGGTGCTTCATTTTGTTCATCTTCCCCTAAAACCCTAAGAAAGATACTACCTACCTATAATTCATTCTCCAAAAATCTAAGTCACTTAAAATGCTCATAACCAAATAGACACTATTAAGGTAGTGATAAAATGTCTCTGCTCTACATAAGGAATTCAATCAATTTGATGAGCAAAAGTTTGCATTGTGCACCAACACCAATTTACATGTATCAATTTCAGTTTCAAGTAAGTTCTTATTTTACCACATGAATTACAAGTTATCCCCAGGGATTACGGGAAAGGGACATGGCCCCCATATCCCCTGCCTGTTGTAGATGACTAAGAGGGGTGGGAGTTGGCAGTCTCTCTCTCTCTCTCTCCCCAAAGGCTCCAGTCATGGACAAAAGTCCACATCAAGGCCAGGCCCTAATTGAAATATAGAGAGAACTGAGAAAGGGGGGAAAAACAGACAGGGAAAGTATTTACAAATCTTTGAGAGAGTGAAAAACATGTCTCTTGAAAGCCAGGTCACAGTTATTGGGAAAGACATGAGAAGGTAGAGAGTTCCAGAGCTTCAACGTGTAGGGAAAGAAGCAGTTATCAAAACGG
>JAYMFT010123452.1:0-27283 GCA_038088735.1 Panulirus argus | reverse complement strand
GTGAGTGTATGTACCCTAATGAATTGTGAGTGTATGTACCCTGCTGAATTGTGAGTGTATGCACCCTGATAAATTGTGAGCGTATGCACCCTGCTGAATTCTTAGTGTATGTACCTTGCTGAATTGTGAGTGTACGTACGCTGCTGAATTCTTAGAGTATGCACAATGCTTAATTGTAAGTGTATGTACACTACTGAATTGTGAGTGTATGAACCATGCTAAATTGTTAATGTATGTACCCTTCTGAATTGTGAGTGTATGCATTCTGCTGAATTGTGAGTGTATGCACTCTGCTAAATTGTGAATGTATATACCCTTCTGAACAGTGTTTGTATGTGCCCTGCTGAATTGTGAGTGTATGCACACTGATGAACTCTTAGTGTAAGTACCATTCTAAATTGTGAGTGTATGTACCCTGCTAAATTGTTAGTAGACGTACCCTGCTGAATTGTGAGTGTATGTACCCTGCAGAATTGTGAGTGTATTTACCTTACTGAATTGTGAGTGTATGCACCATTCTGAATTATGAGTATATGCACCCTGCTGACTTGTTAGTGTATGCACCTTGCTGAACTCTAAGTGTATGTACCCTGCTAAATTGTGTGTGTATGCACCCTTCTGAATTGTGAGTGTATGTAGCTTTCTGAATTACGAGTGTATGTATACTGCTGAATTGTGAGAGTATGAACCCTTCTGAATTGTGAGAGTATGTACCCTCCTGAATTGTGACTGTATTTACCCTGCTGGATTGTGAGTGTATGCACCATGCTGAATTGTTAGCGTATGTACCCTGCTGAATTGTGAGTGTATGCACCATGCTCAATTGTTAATGTATTTACACTTCTGAATTGTGAGTGTATGTACCTTGCTGAATTGTAAGTATATGCACCCTGCTGAATTGTGACTATGTACCCTGCTAAGTTGTGAGTATATGCACCCTGCTGAATTGTTAGTGTATGTATTCTGCTGAATTGTTAGTGTATGTACCCTGCTGAGTTGTGAGTGTATGCACCCTGATGAATTGTGAGTGTATACACCCTGCTGAATTGTGAGTGTATGTCCCCTGCTGAATCTTGAGTATATGCACCCTACTGAATTGAGAGTGTATGCACCCTGCTGAACTGTGAGTGTATGTACTGTGCTTAATTGCCAGTGTATGCACCCTGCTGAATTATGAGTGTATTTTCCCTGCTGAATTGTGAGTGTATATCTCCTGCTGAATTGTGAGTGTATGCACCCTCCTGAATTATGAGTGTATGCACCCTACTGAACTGAGAGTTAATGTACCTTCTGAGTTGTAAGTGTATGTACCCTGCTGAATTTTTAGTGTATTTACCCAGTTGAATTGTGAGGGCATGCACTCTGCTGAACTCTTAGTGTATGTACCCTTCTAAATTGTGAGTGTATGTACCGTTCTAAATTGTGAGTGTATGCACCTTGCTGAATTGTGAATGTATGCACCCCGCAGAATTGTGAGTGTATACACCCTGCTGAACTGCTAGTGTATGTACCCTGCTGAACTGTGAGTGTATGTTCCATGCTGAATTGTTAGTGTATGTACCCTGCGGAATTGTATGTCCCTTGCTGAATTATGAGATTATACACCTTGCTGAATTGTGAGTGTTTTCACCCTGCTGATTTATGAGTGTATACACATTGCTGAACTGTGAGTGTATGCACTCTGGTTAATTATTTTTGTATGTACCCTGCTGAATTGTGAGTGTATGCACTATGCTGAATTGTGAGTGTATGCACCCTGATGAACTGTTAGTGTATGTACCCTGCTGTATATTGAATGGATGTACCCTGCTGAATTATGAGTGTATTCACCCTGATGAATGTTGAGCGTATGTACCCTGCTGTACCTTACTGATTTCTGAGTGTATGTACCCTGCTGAATTGTTAGTACATGCACCATGCTGAATTGTTAGTGCATGTACCCTGCTGAAGTGTGAGTGAATGAACCCTGCTGAATTGTTAATGTATGTACCCTTCTGAATTGTGAGTGTATGCACCCTTCTGAATTGTGAGTGTATGTACCCTGCTGAATTGTTAGTAAATGTACCCTTCTGAGTTGCAAGTGTATCTACTCTGCTGAATTGTTAGCGTATTTACCCTATTGAATTGTGAGTGTATGCACCCTTCTGAATTGTGAGTGTATGTACCCTGTTGAATTGTTAGTAAATGTACCCTTCTGAGTTACAAGTGTATCTATCCTGCTGAATTGTTAGTGTATTTACCCTATTGAATTGTGAGTGTATGCACCCTGCTGAACTGTGAGTGTATGTGCCCTTCTGAATTGTCAGTGTATGTACCCTGCTATGTTCTTAGTGTATGCACCCTGCAGAATTGTGAGTGTATGCACCCTGCTGAATTGTGAATGTATACAGCCTGCTGAACTCTGAGTGTATGTACCCTGCTGCTGTGAGTGTATGTAGCCTGATGAATTGTGATTGCAGGCACCCTACTGAATTGTGAGTGTATGACCCCTGCTGAATTGTGAGTGTCTGCACCCTGCTGAATTGTGAATGTATGCTCCCTGCTGAACTGTGAGCATACATACCCTGCTGAATCATGAGTTTATGCACCCTACTGAACTGTTAGTGTATATACCCTTATGAATTGTGAGTTTATGTACCCTGGTGAATTGTTAGTGTATGTATCCTGCAGAATTGTTAGTGCATGTACCCTGCTAACTTGTGAGTGTATGCACCCGGCTGAATTGTTAGATTATCTACGCTGCTGAATTGTGAGAGTATATACCCTGCTGAATTGTAAGTGTATATACCCCGCTGAATTATTAGTGTATGTACCCTGCTGAATTTTGAATGTATGTAACTGCTGAATTGTGAGTGTATGTACCCTGCTGATTTGTGAGTGTATGCACCCTACTGAATTGTGAGTATATGCACTCTACTGAATTGTAAGTATATGCACTTTGCTGAATTATGAGTGTATGCATCCTGCTGAACTGTGAGTGTATATACCCTTCTGAATTGTGAGTGTATGCACCCGGCTGAATTATTAGTGTATGTACCCTGCTGAATTATGAGAGTATGTACCCTTTTGAATTGTGAGTGTATGCACCCTGCTGAATTGTGAGTGTATGCACCCTACTGAATTGTGAGTATATGCACCCTGCTGAATTGTGAGTGTATGCACCCTGCTGAACTGTGAGTGTATGTACCCTGCTGAATTGTGAGTGTATGTCCCCTTCTGAATTGTTAGTGTATGTACCCTACTGAATTGTGAATCATGTACCCTGCTGAATTGTGAGTGTATATACCCTGCTGAATTGTGAGTGTATGCACCCTGCTGAATTGTGAGTGTATGCACCCTGCTGAATTGTGAGTATATGCACTTTGCTGAACTGAAAGTGCATACACCCTGCTGTACTGTGAGTTTATGTCCCCTTCTTAACTATGATTGTATGTACATTTCTGAATTGTTAGTGTATGTAGCCTGATGAATTGTGAGTGCATGTACCCTACTGAATTGTGAGTGTATGCACTCTGATGAGTTGAGTATATGCACCCTGCTGAATTGTTTGTGTCTGCACCCTGCTGAACTGTGAGTATATGTACCCTGCTGAACTGTGTGTATGTTTCCTGCTGAATTGTGAGTGTATGCACCCTTCTGAATTGTAAGTGTATGTACCCTTCTGATTTCTGAGTGCATGCACCCTGCTAAATTGTGAGTCTATGTACCCTGCTGATTTGTGAGTGTATGTATGCTGCTGAATTGTAAGTGTATGCACCCTGCTGAACTGTGAGTGTATGCACCCTGCTGAACTGTTAGTGTATTTACCCTTCTGAACTGTTTGTGTATGTACCCTCCTGAATTGTTATTGTATGTATCCTGCTGAATTGTGAGTGCATGCACCCAGTTGATTTGTTATTGTTTATAACCTGTTGAATTGTGAGTTTTCATACCCTGCTGATCTGTGAGTGTATGTACCTTGCTGAATTGTTAGTGTATGTACCCTGCTGAATTGTGAGTGTCTGTACCATACTGAATTGTTAGTGTATGTTCCGTACTGAATTGTGAGTGTATGTATCATGCTGAATTGTGAGTGTATTTACCTTTCTGAATTATGAGTGTATGTAACCTGCTGAACTGTTAGTGTATGGACCCTGCTGAATTTTGAGTGTAAGCACCCTGCCGAATTGCTATTGTATGTACCCTGCTGAATTATGAGTGCATCTACCCTGCTGAAATGTTAGTGTATGTATCCTGCTGAATTATGAGGGTATGTACCCTGAGGAATTGGTAGTGGATGTATCCTGATAAATTGTGAGTGTATGCAACCTGCTGATTTATGAGTGTATGTACCCTACTGAATTGTGAGTGTATGTACTCTGCTGTATTATGAATGTATGTAGCCTGCTGAATTGTTAGCATATGCACCTACCTCAATTGTAAGTGTATGTAACCTGGCTGAATTTCTAGTGTATGCACCCTTCTGAATTGTGAGTGTATGTGCCCTGCTTAATTGCGAGTGTATGCACCCTGCCTAATTGTGGGTGTATGTACCCTGCTTAATTTTTAGTGTATGTATCCTGCTGAATTATGAGTGTATGCACCCTAATGAATTGTGAATTTATGCACCCTTTTGAATTGTTAGTGTAAGTACCCTGCTGAATTTTGAATGTATATACCCTGCTGCATTGTGAGTGTATGCACCCTGTTGAATTGTGAGTGTATGCATCCTGCTTAATTGTTAGTGTATGTAACTTGCTGAATTGTGAGTGTATCTACCCTGATGAATTGTTAGAGTATACACCATGCTAAATTGTTAGTGTATGTACCCTGCTGAATTGCGAGTGTATGCACCATGCTGAATTTTTAATGTATGTACCCTTCTGAATTGTGAGTTTATGCACTCTGCTGAATTGTGAGTGTATGCACACTGCTGAACTCTTAGTGTAAGTACCATTCTGAATTGTGAGTGTATGTACCCTGCTAAATTGTTAGTGTATATACCCTGTTGAATTGTGAGTGTATTTACCCTGCTGAAATGTGAGTGTATATACCCTACTGAATTGTGAGTGTATGCACCATTCTGAATTGTGAGTATATACACCCTGCCGACTTATTAGAATATGAACCTTGCTGAGCTGTGAGTGTATGTACCATGCTGAATTGTGTGTGCATGTACCCTTCTGAATTGAGTGTGTATGCACCCTTCTGAATTGTGAGAGTATGTACCTTTCTGAATTGTAAGTGTATATATACTGCTGAATTGTGAGTGTTGTACCCCTCTGAATTGTGGGTGTATGTACCCACCTGAATTGTGACTGTATTTACCGTGATGGATTGTGAGCGTATGCACCATGCTGAATTGTTAGTGTATGTACCCTGCTGAATTGTGAGTGTATGCACCATGCTGAATTGTTAATGTATGTACTCATCTGAATTCTGAGTGTATGCACCATGCTGAATTGTGAATGTATGTATCCTGTTGAATTGTAAGTGTATGTACCCTGCTGAGTTGTGAGTATATGCACCCTGCTGAATTGTTAGTGTATGTATTCTGCTAAATTGTTAGTGCATGTACCCTGCTGAATTGTGAGTGCATGCACCCTGCTGAATTGTTAATGTATGTACCCTGCTGAATAATGAGTATATGTATCCTGCTGAATTGTGAGTTTATGTGCCCTTCTGAATGTGAGTGTATGTACCCTGCTGAATTGTTAGTGTATATACCCTGCTGAATTGTGACTGTCTGTGACCTGCTGAATTGTAAGTGTATGTACCCTGCTGAATTGTGAGTGTATGTATCCTACTGAATTGTGAGTGTATGTACCCTGCTGAATTGTTAGTGCATGTATCCTGCTGAATTGTGAGTGTCTGTGCCCTTCTGAATTGTGAGTGTATGTATCCTGCTGAAAGGTGAGTGTATGTACCCTGCTGAATTGTTAGTGAAATTACCGTACTAAATTGTAAGTGCATGTACCATGCTTAATTGTGAGTGTACGTACCCTTCTGAATTATGAGTGTATGTACCCTGCTGAATTTGAGTGTATGCATCCTGATGAATCGTTAGTGTATGTACCCTTCTGAATTGTGAGTGCATATATCGTGCTGATTTGTTAGTGTATGTCTCCTGAATTGTGAATGTATGTACCCTGCTGAATTGTTAGTGTATGTACCCTGCTGAATTGTGAGTGTATGCACCCTGCTGATTTATTATTGTATGTACCCTGCTGAATTTTGAATGTATGTTCCCTGCTGAATTGTGAGTGTATGCACCCTGCTCAATTGTGAGAGCATTTAACCTGCTGAATTTTTAGTGTATGCACCTTTCTGAAATGTGAGTGTATGTTTCCTGCCAATTTGTGAGTGTATAGTACTTTTCTGCATTATTAGTGTACGTACCCTACTGAATATTGACTGTATTTACCCTGCTGAATTGTGAGTGTATGTACACTGCTAAAGTATGAGTGTATGCACCCTACTGAATTGTGAGTGTATGCACCCCACAAAATTGTGAGTGTATGCAACCTGCTGAACTGTGAGTGTAAGCACCCTGATGAACAGTTAGTGTATGTACCCTTCTGAATTGTTAGTGTATTTCCCTTGCTGAATTCTTACTGTATGTATCCTGCTGAATCATTAGTTCATGTACCCTGCTGAATTGTGTGTGAATGCACCCTGTTGAATTGTTATAGCATGTACCCTGCTGAATTGTGTGTGTATATACCCTGCTGAATTGTAAGTATATGTCCTTGCTGAATTGTTAGTGTATGTTCCCTACTGAATTGTGAGTGACTGTACCTTACTGAATTGTTAGCGTATGTACCCTGCTTAATTGTGAGCATATGCACCCTACTGAATTGTAAGTGTATGTACCATACTGAATTGTGAGTGTATGTACCATGTTGAATTGTGAGTGTATTTACCCTTCTGAACTGTGAGCGTATGTAACCTGCTGAATTGGTAGTGTATATAGCCTGCTTAATTTTGAGTGTATGCACCCTGCCAAATTCTTAGTGTATGTACCCTTCTGATTTGTGAGTGTATGTACCCTGCTGAAATGTTAGTGTATGTACCCTTCTGAATTATGACTGTATGTACCCTGTTGAATTATTAGTGTATGTATCCTGCTGAATTGTGAGTGTATGCAACCGGCTGATTTGTCAGTTTATGAACCTTTCTGAATTATGAGTGTATGTACCCTACTGAATTTTGAATGTATTTACCCTGCTGAATAGTGAGTGCATGCACCCTGTTCAATTGTGAGTGTATTCAACCTGCTAACCTACTGAATTGTTAGTATATGCACCCTTCTGAATTGTGAGTGTATGTACCCTGTTTAATTGCGAATGCATGTACCCTGCTGAATTGTGAGTGTATGTACCCAGCTTAATTGTTAGTGTATGCACCCTGCTGAATTGTGAGTGTATGAACCCTGCTGAATTGTGAGCGTATGCACCCTGCTGAATTGTGAGTGTATGTACCTTGCTGAACTGTTAGTGTATGTACCATGCTGAATTGTTAGTGCATGCACCATGCTGAATTATTAGTGTTTGTACCCTGCTGAATTGTGAGTGTATGCACCATGCTGAATTATTAATGCATGTACCCTTCTGAATTGTGAGTGTATGCACTCTCCTAAATTGTGAATGTATGTACCCTTCTGAATTGTATTTGTATATAACCTGCTAAATTGTGAGTGTTTGTGCACTGCTGAACTGTTAGTGTATGTACCCTTCTAAACTGTGAGTGTATGTACCCTGCTAAATTGTTATTGTAAGTACCCTGCTGAATTGTGAGTGTATGTACCCTGCTGAATTGTGTGTGTATGTACCCTCCTGAATTGTGAGTGTATGCACCATTCTGAATTGTGATTATAATCACCCTTCTGAATTGTTAGGTGTATGCACCCTGCTGAACTGTGAGTGTATGTACCCTGCTGAATTGTGTGTGTATGTTCCCTGCTGAATTGTGAGCGTATGCACCCTTCTGAATTGTGAGTGTATGTACCCCTCTGAATTGTGAGTGTATGTTCCTTTCAGAATTTCGAATGTATATATCCTGCTGAATTGTGAGTGTATGTACCCTTCTATATTGTGAGTGTATGTACCCTCCTTAATTGTGACTGTATTTACCCTGCTGGATTGTGTCTGTATGTACACTGCTGGATTGTGAGTGTATGCACCATGCTGAATTGTGAGTGTATGCACAATGCTGGATTGTGAGTGAATGTACCCTGCTGAATTGTGAGTGTATGCACCCTCCTGAACTGATAGTGTATGTACCCTTATGAATCGTTAGTGTATGTACCCTGCTGAATTGTTAGTGTATTTATTCTGCCGAATTGTTAGTGCATTTACCCTGCTGAATTTTGAGTGTATGTACCCTGTGCACCCTGCTGAACTGTGAGTGTGTGTACCCTGCTGAATTGTGATTGTATGCACCCTGCTGAACTGTTATTGTATGTACTCTTATGAATTGTTAGTGTATGTACTCTACGGAATTGTTAGTGTATGTATTCTTCTGATTTATTAGTGCATGTACCATGCTGAATTGTGTGTGTATGTACCCTGCTGAATTGTGAGTGTATGCACCCTTCTGAATTGTGAGTGTATGTACCCTTCTGAATTATGAGTGTATGTACCTTTCTGAATTTCGAGTGTATATATCTTTCTGAATTGTGAGTGTATGTACCCTTATATATTATGAGTGTATGTACCTTCCTGAATTGTGAGTGTATTTACCCTGCTGGATTGGGAGTGTATGTACACTGCTGGATTGTGAGTGTGTGCACCATGCTGAATTGTGAGTGTATGCACAATGCTGGATTGTGTGTGTATGTACCCTGCTGAATTGTGTGTATGCACCCTGCTGAACTGTTTGTGTATGTACCCTTATGAATTGTTAGTGTATGTACCTTGCTGAATTGTTAGTGTATCTATTCTGCTGAATTGTTAGTGCACGTACCCTACTGAATTTTGAGCGCATGCACCCTGTGCACCCTGCTGAACTGTGAGTGTGTGTACCCTGCTGAATTGTGGGTGTATGCACCCTCCTGAACTGTCATTGTATGTACTCTTCTGAAATGTTAGTGTATGTACCCTGCTGACTTGTGAGTGTATGTATTCTGCTGAATTTTTAGTGCATGTACCCTGCTGAATTTTGAATGTATGCACCCATCTGAATTGTGAGTGTATGTACCCTGCTTAATTGTGAGTGTATGCACCCTGCTGAACTGTTATTGTATGTACCCTTCTAAATTGTTAGTGTATGTACCTTGCTGAATTGTTAGTTTATGTATTCTTCTGATTTATTAGTGCATGTACCCTACTGAATTTTGAGTGTATGCACTCTGCTGAATTGTGAGTGTATGTACCCTGCTGAATCATGAGTGTATGCACCCTGCTGAACTGTTATTGTATGTACCCTTCTGAATAGTTAGTGTATGTACCCTGCTGAATTGTTAGTGTATGTATTCTTCTGATTTATTAGTACATGTACCCTGCTGAATTGTGAGTGTATGCACCCTGTTGAATTATTAGTGTATGTACACTGCAAAATGTGAGTGTATGTATCCTGCTGAATTGTGAGAGTATGTACCCTGCTGAACTGTTAGTGTATGTACCCTGCTGAATAGTGAGTTTCCGTACCCTGCTGAATTGTGAGTGTATGTACCCTACTAAATTGTGAGTGTATGTCCCCTGCTGAATTGTCAGTGTATGTACCGTACTGAATTGTGAGTGCATATACCATGCTTAATTTTGATTGTACATACCCTTCTGAATTGTGAGTGGATATACCCTGCTGAATTGCTAGTGTATGTACCCTGCTGAATTGTGAGTGTTTGCATCCTGATGAATTGTTAGTGTATGTACCCTTCTGAACTGTGAGTGCACGTACCCTGCTAAATTGTTAGTGTATGTCACCTTCTGAATTGTGAATGTATGTACCCTGCTGAATTGTTAGTGTATATACCCTGCTGAATTGTGAGTGTATGCACCCTGCTGATTTGTTATTGTATGTATCCTGCTGAATTGTGAGTGTATGTACCCTGCTGAATTGTGAGTGCATGCACCCTTCTCAATTGTGAGTGTATCTAACCTACTAAATTGCTAGTGTAGGCACCCTTCTGAATTGTGAGTGCATGTACCCTGCTTAATTGCTAGTATATTTATCCTGCTGAATTGTGAGTGTATGTACTCTGCTTAATTGTTTGTGTATGTACCCTGCTTAATTGTGAGTATATTTACCCTGTTGAATTGTGAGTGTATGTACCCTGATGAACTGTTAATGTATGAACCCTGCTGAATTTTGAATGTATTTACCCTGCTGAGTTGTGAGTGTAGCCACCCTGCGAAATTTTGAGCGTGTGCACCCTGCTGAATTGTTACTGTATGTACTTTGCTGAATTGTGAGTGAATGACTCTGCTGAATATTTAGTGTATGCACCATGCTGAATTGTAAGTGTATGTACCCTGCTGAATTGTGAGTGAATGCACCCTGCTGAATTGTCAATGTATATACCCTTCTGAACTGTGAGTGTATGTACCCTTCAAAATTGTTAGTGAATTTACCCTTCTTAGTTTAAGTGTATGTACCCTGCTGAATTGTTAGTATATTTACCCTGCTGAATCGTAAGTGTATGCACCCTGCTAAACTGTTAGTGTATGTACCCTTCTGTATTGTGAGTGTATGTACCCAGCTGAATTGTGAGTGTATGCACCTTGCTAAATTGTGAGTGTATGCACCCGTCTGAATTGTGAGTGTATACACCCCGCTGAAATGTGAGAGTATGTACCCTGCTGAATTGTTAGTGTATGTAACCTGCTGAATTGTGAGTGTATGCACCCTGCTGAAATGTGAGTGTATGTCCCCTGCTGAATTTTGAGTATATGCACCCAGCTGAATTGTGAGTGTATACCCTTCTGAGCTGTGAGTGTATGTACCCTGTTCGGTTGTTAGTGGATATACCCTGTTGAATTGTGGGTGTTTTTGCCCTGCTGAATTGTGAGTGTATATCCCCTTCTGAATTGTGAGTGTATTCATCCTCCTGAATTGTGAGTGTATGCACCCTGCTGAACTGTGAGTGAATATACCCTTCTGAGTTGTAAGTGTATGTACCCTGCTGAATTGTTAGTGTATTACCCATCTGAATTGTGAGTGTATGCACTCTGTTGAACTGTTAATGTATGTACCCTTCTAAATTGTGAGTGTATGTACCCTGCTAAATTGTGAGGGTATGCACCTTGCTGAATTGTGAGTGTATGCACCATGCTGAATTGTGAGTGTATGCACCGTGATGAAATGTTAGTGTATGTACCCTACTGAATATTGAATGTATGTACCCTCCTGAATTGTTAGTGTATGTACCTTGCTGATTTGAGAGTGTATGTACCCTACTAAATTGTTAGCGTATGCACCATGCTGAATTATTAGTGTATGTACCCTGTGGAAGTGTGAGTGAATACACCCTGCTGAATTGTTAATGTATATACCCTTCTAAATTGTGAGTGTCTGCACCCTTCTAAATCTTAAGTGTATGTACCCTGCTGAACTGTTAGTGTATTTACCCTACTTAATTGTGAGTGTATGTACCCTGCTGAACTGTGAGTGTATGTACCCTACTGAATTGTGAGTGTATGTACCCTGCTGAATTTCTAGTGTATGCACCCTGCTGAACTGTGAGTGTATGCACCCTGCTGAATTGTGAGTATATACACCCTGCTGAACTGTGAGTGTATGTATCCTGCTGAATTGTGAGTGTATGTACCCTGCTAAATTGTTAGTGTATGCACAATGCTGAATTGTAAGTGTATGTACCTTGCTGAATTGTGAGTGAATGCACCCTGCTGAATTATCAATGTATATACCCTTCTGAATTGTGAGTGTATGTACCCTTCTAAATTCTTAGTGAATTTACCCATCTTAGTTGTAAGTGTATGTACCCTGTGGAATTCTTAGTATATTTACCCTTCTGAATTGTGAGTGTATGCACCCTACTGAACTGTTAGTCTATGTACCCTTCTGTATTGTGAGTGTATGTACCCTGTGGAATTCTTAGCATATTTACCCTTCTGAATTGTAAGTGTATGCACCCTACTGAACTGTTAGTCTATGTACCCTTCTGTATTGTGAGTGTATGTATCCTCCTGAATTGTGAGTGTATGCACCTTGCTAAATTGTGAGTGTATGCACCCATCTGAATTGTGAGTGTATACACCCTGCTGAAATGTGAGCGTATGTACCCTGCTGAACTATGAGTTTATGTAAGTGTATGTCCCTTGCTGAATTATGAATGTATGTACCTTGCTGAATTGTGAGTGTATTCACCCTGCTGATTTGTGAGTGTATACACCCTGCTGAACTATGAGTGCTAAGTTATTTTTGTATGTACCCTGCTGAATTGTTAGTGTATGTAACCTACTGAATTGTGAGTGTATGCACCCTCCTGAATTGTGAGTGTATGTCCCCTGCTGAATTGTAGTATATGCACCCAGCTGAATTGTGAGTGTATGCACCCTTCCGAGCTGTGAGTGTATGTACCCTGCTCGGTTGTTAGTGGATGTACCCTGCTGAATTGTGAGTGTATTTTCCCTGCTGAATTGTGACTGTTTATCACCTTCTGAATTGTGAGTGTATGCACCCTCCTGAATTGTGAGTGTATGCACCCTGCTGAACTGTAAGTGAATATACCCTTCTGAGTTGTAAGTGTATGTACCCTGCTGAATTGTTAGTGTATTTACCCATCTGAATTGTGAGTGTATGCACTCTGTTGAACTGTTAATGTATGTACCCTTCTAAATTGTGAGTGTATGTACCTTGCTAAATTGTGAGTGTATGCACCTCGCTGAATTGTGAGTGTATGCACCCTGCAGGATTAAGAGTGTATACACCCTGCTGTACTGCGAGTGTATGTACCCTGCTGAGCTGTGAGTGTATGTGCAATGGTGAATTGTTATTGTATGTACCCTGCTGAATTGTGAGTGTATGCACCCTGCTGAATTGTAAGTGTATGTCCCTTGCTGAATTATGAGTGTATGCACCTTGCTGAATTATGAGTGTATCCACCCTGCTGATTTGTGAGTGTATACACCCTGCTGAACTATGAGTGAATGTATACACCCTGCTGAACTATGAGTGCTAAATTATTTTTGTATGTACCCTGCTGAATTGAGTGTATGCACCATGCTGAATTGTGAGTGTATGCACCCTGATGAACTGTTAGTGTATGTACCCCTCTGAATATTGAATGTATGTACCCTGCTGAATTGTGAGTGTATTTACCCTCCTGAACTGTGAGCATAATTACCCTGCTGAATTGTTTGTGTATGTACCTTGCTGATTTGTGAGTGTATGTACCCTGCTGAAATGTTAGTGTATGCACCAGGCTGAATTGTTAGTGTATGTACCCTGCGGAAGTGTGAGTGAATGCACCCTGCAGAATTGTTAATGTATATACCCTTCTGAATTGTGAGTGTATGCACCCTTCTGAATTGTAAGTGTATGTACCCTGCTGAATTGTTAGTGTATTTACCCTGCTTAATTGTGAGTGTATGTACCCTGCTGAACTGTGAGCGTATGAACCCTACTGAATTGTGAGTGTATGTACCCTGTTGAATTTTTAGTGTATGCACCCTGCTGAACTGTGAGTGTATGCACCCTGCTGAACTGTGAGTGTATGCACCCTGCTGAATTGTGAGTGTATATACGCTACTAAACTGTGAGTGTACGTACCCTGCTGAACTGTGAGTGTATGTACCCTGCTAAATTGTTAGTGTATGTACCCTGTTGAATTGTGAGTGTAGGTACCCTGCTGAATTATGAGTGTATGTTCCCTGCTGAATTGTAAATGTCTGCACCCTGCTGAACTGTGAGTATATGTACCCTGCTGAATTGTGAGTTTCTGCACCCTACTGAACTGTTTGTGCATGTACCCTACTGAATTGTGAGTGTATGCACCCTTCTGAATTGTAAGTGTATATACCCTGCTGATTTGTTAGTGCATGTACCCTGCTGAATTGTGAGAGGATGTTCCCTGCTGAATTGTGAGTGTATGCACCCTGTTGAATTGTGAGTATATGCACCCTACTGAATTGTGAGTATATGCACCCTGCTGAATTGTGAGTGTGAGCACCTTGCTGAACTGTGATTGTATGTACCCTTCTGAATTGTGAGTGTATGCACCCGGCTGAATTGTTAGTGTATGTACCCTGCTGAATTGTGAGAGTATGTCCCCTTTTGAATTGTGAGTGTATGCACCTTGCTGAATTGTGAGTGTATGCACCCTACTGAATTGTGAGTATATGCACCCCGCTGAATTATGAGTGCATGCACCCTGCTGAACTGTGAGTGTATGTACCCTTCTGAATTGTGAGTGTATGTCCCCTGGTGAATTGTTAGTGTATGTTCCCTGATGAATTGTGAATGCATGAACCCTGCTGAATTGTGAGTGTATGTACCCTGCTGAATTGCGAGTGTATGCTCCCTGCTGAACTGTTAGTGTATGTACCCTTCTAAATTGTGAGTTTTTTTACCCTGGTGAATTGTTAGTGTATGTATCCTGCTGAATTGTTAGGGCACATACCCTGCTAAATTGTAAGTATATGCACCCGGCTGAATTGTTAGAGTATATACCCTGCTGAATTGTGAGAGTATATACCCTACTGAGTTGTGAGGGTATATACCCTGCTGAATTGTGAGTGTATGTACCCTGCTGAATTGTTAGTGTATGTAACTCTGCCGAATTTTGAATGGATGTACCCTGCTGAATTGTGAGTGTATGCACCCTGCTGAACTGTGAGTGTATGCACCCTGCTGAATTGTGAGTATATGCACCCTAATGAATTTTGAGTATATGCACTTTCCTGAATTGTGAGTGTATGCAACCTACTGAACTATGAGTGTATGTACCCTTCTGAATTGTGAGAGTATGCACCCGACTGAATTGTTAATGTATGTACCCTGCTGAATTGTGAGAGTATGTACCCTTTTGAATTGTGGGTGTATACACCCTACTGAATTGTGAGTATATGCACCCTGCTGAATTATGAGTGTATGCACCCTGCTGAACTGCGAGTGTATGTACCATGCTGAATTGTGAATGCATGTACCCTGCTGAATTGTGGGTGTATGTACCCTACTGATTCGTGAGTGTATGCACCCTGTTGAACTTTGAGTGTATGGAACCTGCTGAATTGTGAGTATATGCACCCTGCTGAATTGTCAGTGTGTGCACCCTGATGAACTGTGAGTATATGCATCCTGCTGAATTGTTTGTGTCTGCACCCTGCTGAACTGTGAGTGTATGTACCCTGCTGAACTGTGTGTTTATGTTCCCTGCTGAATTGTCAGTGTATGTACCCTTTTGAATTGTAAGTGTATGTACCCTTCTGAATTCTGAGTGCATGCACCCTACTAAATTGTGAGTGTATGTACCCTGCTGATTTGTGAATGTATATACGCTACTGAATTGTGAGTGTTAGTACCTTACTGTATTGTGAATGTATGTATTATGCTTAATTTTGGGTGTAAGCACCCTGCTGAACCGTGAGTGTATGCACCCTGCTGAACAGTTAGTGTATTTACCCTTCTGAACTGTTTGTGTATGTACCCTCCTGAATTATTATTGTATGTATCCTGCTGAATTATTAGTGCATATACCCTGCTGAATTGTGAGTGTATGCACCCGGCTGAATTGTTATTGTATGTACCCTGCTGAATTGTGAGCTTTTATACCCTGCTGAACTGTGAGTGCATGTACCCTGCTGAATTGTTAGTGTTTGTACCGTGCTGAATTGTGAGTGTCTGTACCTTAAGGAACTGTTAGTGCATGTACCCTGCTGAATTGTAAGTGTATGTTCCCTGCTGAATTGTTAGTGTATGTACTGTTGTGAATTGTTAGTGTATATACCATACTGAATTGTGAGTGCATTTACTCTTCTGAATTGTGAGTGTATGTAACCTGCTGAATTGTTGCTGTATGGACCCTGCTGAATTTTGAGTGCATGCACCCTGCCGAATTGTTAGTGTATGTTCCCTTCTGAATTATGAGTGTATGTACCCTGCTGAAATGTTAATGTATGTATCCTTCTGAAATGTGAGTGTATGTACCCTGAGAAATTTTTAGTGTATGTATCCTGCTGAATTGTGAGTGTATGCAACCTGCTGATTTATGAGTGTATGTACCCTACTGAATTGTGAGTGTATGTAATCTGCTGTATTATGGATGTATGTACCCTGCTGAATTGTGAGTATATGCACCTTGCTCAATTGTGAGTGTATATAACCTGCTGAATTATTAGTGTATACACCCTTCTGAATTGTGAGTGTATGTACCCTGCTTAATTGCAAGTGTATGCACCCTGCCTAATTGTGGGTGTATGTACCCTGCTTAAATGTTAGTGTATGTACCCTGCTGAATTGTGAATATATGAACCCTAATGAATTGTGAGTTTATGCACCCTGCTTAATTGTTAGTGTATGTACCCTGCTGAATTTTGAATGTATATATCCTGCTGCATTGTGAGTGCATGCTCCCGCTCCCTGTTGAATTGTGAGCGTATGCACCCTGCTGAATTGTCAGTGTATGTACCTTGCTGAATTGTGAGCGTATGTACCCTGCTGAATTGTTAAAGTATACACCATGCTGAATTGTTAGTGTATGTACCCTGCTGAATTGTGAGTGTCTGCACCATACTGAATTGTTAATGTATGTACCTTTCTGAATTGTGAGTGTATGCACTCTGCTCAATGGTGAATGTATGTATCCTTCTGAATTGTGTTTGTATGTACCCTGCTGAATTGTGAGTGTATGCACACTGATGAACTCTTAGTGTAAATACCAATCTGAATTGTGAGTGTATGTACCCTGCTAAATTGTTAGTGTATGTACCCTGCTGAATTGTGAGTATATATACCCAACTGAGTTGTGAGTGTATGCACCATTCTGAATTGTGAGTATATGCACCCTGCTAAGTTGTTAGTGTATGTACCCTGCTGCACACTGAGTGTATGTAACCTGCAAAATTGTGTGTGTATGCACCCTTTTGAATTGTGAGTGTATGTACCCTTCTGAATTGTGAGTGTATGTACCTTTCTGAATTGTAAGTGCATGTATACTGCTGAACTGTGAGTGTATATACCCCTCTGAATTGTGAGTGTATGTACCCTTCTGAATTGTGACTGTATTTACCGTGCTGGATTGTGAGTGTATGCACCATGCTGAATTGTTAGTCTATGTACCCTGCTGAACTGTGAGTGTATGCACCATGCTGAATTCTTAACGTATGTACCCCTCTGAATAGTGAGTGTATGCACCCTGCTGAATTGTGAGTGTATGCACCCTGCTGAATTGTGCGTGTATGTATCCTGCTGAGTTGTGAGTATATGCACCCTGCTGAATTGTTAGTGTATTTATTCTGCTGAATTGTTAGTGCATGTATCCTGCTGAATTGTGAGAGTATGCACCCCGCTGAATTGTTAGTGTATGTACTCTGCTGAACTGTGAGTGTATGTATCCTACTGAATTGTGAGTGTATGTACTCTGCTGAATTGTTAGTGTATGTACCCTGCTGAATTGTAAGTGTCTATTCCCTGCTGAATTGTGAGTGTATGTTTCCTGCTGAATTGTGAGTTTGTACCCTGCTGAATTGTTATTGTAAGTACCGTACTGAATTTTGAGTGTATATACCATGCTTAATTGTGAGTGTGCGTACCCTTCTGAATTGTGAGCGTATGTACCCTGCTGAATTATGAGTGTATGCACCCTGATGAATTGTTAGTGTATGTACCGTTCTGAATTGAGTGCATATACCCTACTGAATTGTTATCGTATGTCCTCTTCTGAATTGTGAATGTATGTACCCTGCTGAATTGTTAGTGTATGTACCTTGCTGAATTGTGAGTGTATGCACCCTGCTGATTTGTTATTGTATGTATCCTGATGAATTGTGAGTGTATGTACCCTGCTGAATTTTAAATGTATGTACCCTGCTGAATTGTGAGTGTATGCACCCTGCTGAATTGTTAGTTTATGCACCTTTCTGAAATGTGAGTGTATATACCCTGCTGATATGTGAGTGTATGTACCCTTTTGAATTATTAGTGCACGTACCCTCCTGAATTGTGACTGTATTTATCCTGCTGAATTTTGAGTGTATGTACACTGCTGAAATATGAGTGTATGCACCCTGCTGAATTGTGAGTGTATGCAACCTGCTGAATTGTGAGTGTATGCAATCTGCTGAACTTTGAGTGTATGCACCCTGCTGAACTGTTAGTGTATGTACCCTTCTGAATTGTTAGTGTATGTACCCTGCTGAATTGTTCGTGTATGTATCCTGCTGAATCATTAGTGCATGTACCCTGTTGAATTGTGAATGAATTCACCCTACTGAATTGTGTGTGTGTATACCCTGCTGAATTGTGAGTATATGTGCCCTGCTGATTTGTAAGTGTATGTTCCCTGCTGAATTATGAGTGTCTGTACCTTACTGAATTGTTAGTGTATGTACCCTGCTTAATTGTGCGTGTATGCACAGTTGATGAATTGTTAGTGTATGTACCGTACTGAATTGTGAGTGTATGTACTATGCTGAATTGTGAGTGCATTTACCCTTCTGAATTGTGAGTGTATGTAACCTGCTGAATTGTTAGTGTATGTACCCTTCTGAATTGTGAGTGTATGTACCCTGCTGAAATGTTAGTGTATGTACCCTTCTAAATTGTGACTGTATATACCCTGTTGAATTGTTAGTGTATGTATCCTGCTGAATTGTGAGTGTATGCAACCTGCTGATTTGTTAGTGTATGAACTCTGCTGAATTGTGAGTGTATGTACCCTCCTGAATTTTGAATGTATGTACCCTGCTGAATTGTGAGTGTATGCACCCTGCTCAATTGTGAGTGTATTTAACCTGCTGAATTGTTAGTGTATTCACCCTTCTGAATTGTGAGTGTGTGTACTCTGCTTAATTGCGAGTGTATGCACCCTGCTGAATTGTGTGTGTATGTACCCAGCTTAATTGTTAGTGTATGTACCCTGCTGAATTGTGAGTGTATGCACCCTGCTGAATTGTGAGTGTATATACCCTGCTGAATTTTCAATGTATATACCCTGCTGAATTGTTAATGTATGCACCATGCTGAATTATTAGTGTATGTACCCTGCTGAATTGTGAGTGTATGCTCCATACTGAATTATTATTGTATGTACTCTTCTGAATTGTGAGTGTATGCACTCTGCTAAATTGCGAATATATGCACCCTTCTGAATTGTGTTTGTATGTACCATGCTGAATTGTGATTGTATGAACACTGCCGAACTGTTAGTGTATGTACTCTTCTGAATTGTGAGTGTATGTACCCTGCTAAATTGTTAGTGTATATACGCTGCTGAATTGTGAGTGTAAGCACCCTTCTGAATTGTGAGTGTATGTACCCTTCTGAATTGTGAGTGTATGTACCTCTCTGAATTGCGAGTGTATGTATCCTGCTGAATTGTGAGTGTATGTACCCTTCTATATTGTGAGTGTATGTACCCTCCTGAATTGTGAGTGTATTTACCCTGCTGGATTGTGAGTGTATGTACACTGCTGAATTGTGAGTGCATGCACCATGCTAAATTGTGAGTGTATTCACCCTGCTGAATTTTGAATGTATGTACCCTGCTTAATTGAGAGTGTATGCACCCTGCCTAATTGTGAGTATATACCCTACTGAATTGTGAGTTTACGCACCCTGCTGATTTGTTAGTGTATGTACCTCTCTGAATTTTGAATGTATGTACCCTGCTGAATTGTGAGTGTATGCAACCTGCTGAATTGTGAGCGTCTGTACCCTGCTGAATTATTAGTGTATATACCTTCATGAATTATGAGTGTATGTACCCTGCTGATTTGTTAGAGTATTCACCATACTGAACTGTTAGTGTATGTACTCTGCTGAATTGTGAGTGTATGCACCATGCTGAATTTTTAATGTATGTTCCCCTTTGAATTGTGAGTGTATGCACTCTGTCCAATTGTGAATGTATGTTCCCTTCTGAATTATGTTTGTATGTACCTTGCTGAATTGTGAATGTATGTACCCTGCAGAACTCTTAGTGTATGTACCATTCTGAATTGTGAGTGTATGTAATCTGCTGAATTGTGAGTGTATGTACCCTACTGAATTGTGAGTGTATGTACCATTCTGAATTGTAAGTATATGCACCCTGCTGACTTGTTAGTGTATGCACCCTGCTGAACTGTGAATGTATGTATCCTGCTGAATTGTGAGTGTATACACTCTTCTGAATTCTGTGTGTATGAACCCTTCTAAATTGTGAGTGTATGTACCTTTCTGAATTGTGAGTGAATGTATCCTGCTGAATTGTGAAAGTATGTATCCTGCTGAATTGTGAGCATATGTACCCTTCTTAATTGTGAGTGTATGTACCCTAATGAATTGTGACTGTATTTACCCTGCTGGACTGTGAGTGTATGTACACTGCTGAATTGTGAGTGTATGCACCCTGCTGAATTGTGAGTGTATGCACCCTGCTGAATTGTGAGTGTTTGTACCCTGCTGAATTGTGAGTGTGTGCACCCTGCTGAACTGTTAGTGTATGTACCCTTCTGAATTGCTAGTGTATGTACCCTGCTGAATTGTTAGTGTATGTATTCTACTGAATTGTTAGTACATGTACCCTGATGAATTGTGAGTATATGGACCCTGCTGAATTGTTATTGTACGTACCCTAATTGATTGTAAGTGTATGTAACCTGCTGAATTGTGAGTGTATGGGCCCTGCTGAATTGTTAGTGTATGTACCCTGCTGAATTGTGAGTGTCTGTACCCTGCTGAATTGTGAGTGCATGTACCCTGCTGTATTATGAGTGTATGTACCTTGCTGAATTGTTGCTGTAAGTACCGTACTGAATTGTGAGTGTATGTACCATGCTTAATTGTAAGTGTATGTAGCCTTCTGAGCTGTGAGTGCATGTACCCTTCTGAATTGTTAGTTTATGTACCCTGCTGAATTGTGAGTGTATGCACCCTGATGTAATCTTAGTGTATGTACCCTTCTGAATTGTGAATGCATGTACTCTGCTGAATTGTTAGTGTATGTCCCCTTCTGAATTGTGAATGTATGTACCCTGCTGAATTGTGTGTATGCACCCTGCTGATTTGTTTTTGTATGTATCCTGCTGAACTGTAAGTGTATGTACCCTGCTGAATTTGCAGTTTATAAACAATGCTGAATTGTGAATGTATGCACTCTGCTCAATTGTGGGTGTATGTAACCTGCTGATTTGTTAGTGTATGCACCTTTCTGAATTGTGAGTGTATGTACCCTGCTGATTTGTGAGTGTATGTACCCTTCTGAATTGTGAGTGTATGTACCCTCCTGAATTGTGACTGTATTTACCCTGCTGAATTGTGAGTGCATGTACACCGCTGAATTGTGAGTGTATGCACCCTGCTGAATTTTGAGTGTATGCACCCTGCTGAACTGTTAGTGTATGTACCTTTTTGAATTGTTAGTGTATATTCCCTGCTGAATTGTGAGTGTCTGTACCTTACTGAATTGTTAGTGTATGTACCCTGCTGAATTGTTTGTGCATGTACCCTGCTGACTTGTGAGTGAATGCACCCAGCTGAATTGTTATTGTATGTACCTTGCTGAATTGTGAGTGTATGTACCCTGCTGAATTGTTAGTGTATATCCCCTGCTGAATTATGAGTATATGTACCCGGCTGAATTGTTAGTGTATGTACCATACTAAATGATGAGTGTATATACCCTGCTGAATTGTGAGTGTATTTACCCTTCTTTATTGTGAGTGTATGTAACCTGTTGAATTGTTAGTGTATGTACCTTGCTGAATTTTGAGTGTATGCACCCTGCCGAACTGTTAGTGTTTGTACCCTTCTGAATTGTGAGTGTATGTACTTAGCTGAATTGTTAGTGTATGTACCCTGCTGAATTGTTAGTCTATGCACCATGTTGATTTATTAATGTATGTACCCTACTGAATTGTGAGTGTATACACCATGCTGAACTGTTAATGTATGTACCCTTCTGAATCGTGAGTGTATGCAGTCTGTTGAATTGTGAATGTATGTACCCTACTGAATTGTGTTTTACATACCCTGCTGAATTGTGAGTGTATGCACACTACTGAGCTGTTAGTGTATGTACCCTTCTGAATTGTGAGTGTATGTACCCAGTTAAATTGTTAGTGTATGTACCCTGCTGAATTGTGAGTGTATGTACCCTGCTGAATTGTGAGTGTATGTACCCTACTGAATTGTGAGTGTATGCACCATTCTGAGTTGTGATTATATGCATCCTGCTGAATTGTTAGTGTATGCACCCTGGTGAACTGTAAGTGTATGTACCCTGCTGAATTGTGTGTGTATATACCCTGCTGAATTGTGAGTGTATGCACCCTTCTGAGTTGTGAGTGTATGTACCCTTCTGAATTGTGAGTGTATGTACCTTTCTGAATTGTGAGTGTATGTAACCTGCTGAATTGTGATTGTATATACCCATCTGAATTGTGAGTGTATGTACTCTCCTGAATTGTGAGTGTATTTACCCTTCTGGATTGTGAGTGTATGTATACTGCTGGATTGTGAGTGTATGCACCCTGCTGGATTGTGAGTGTATGTACCATGCTGAATTGTTAGTGTATGCACCTTGCTGAGCTGTTAGTGTATGTACCCTTCTGCATTGTGAGTGTATGCACCCTGCTGAATTGTTAGTTTATGTAGCCAGCTGAATTGTGAGTGTATGTATCTTGCTGAACTTTGAATGTATGTACCTTGATGAATTGTTAGTGTATGTACCCTCCTGAATTCTGAATGTCTGTACCCTGCTGAATTGTAAGTGTATTTACCCTGCTGAATTGTGAGTGTATGTACTCTGCTGAATTGTTAGTGTATGTATTCTGCTGAATTGTTAGTGTATTTACCCTGCTGAATTGTGAGTGTATGCACCCTGCTGAATTGTTAGTGTATGTACCCTGCTGAATTGTGAGTGTATACATCCTGCTGAACTGTGAGTGTATGTACTCTGCTGAATTGTTAGTGTATGTACCCTGCTGAATTGTGAGTGTCTGTACCCTGCTGAATTGTGAGTGTATGTACCCTGCTGAACTGTGAGTGTATGTACCCTGCTGAATTGTTCGTGTATGTACCGTACTAAATTGTGTGTATGTACCATGCTTAATTTTGAGAGTATGTACCCTTCTGAATTGTGAGTGTGTGTACCCTGCTGAATTGTTAGTGTATGTCCCCTTCTGAACTGTGAGTGTATGTACCCTGCTGAATTGTTAGTGTATGTGCCCTGCTAAACTGTGAGTGTCTGTACCCTGCCGAATTGTGAGCGTATGTACCCTGATGAATTGTGAGTGTATGTACTCTGTTGAATTGTTATTGTATGTACCGTACTGAATTGTGAGTGTATGTACCATGCTAAATTGTTAGTGTATGTACCCTGTTGAATTGTGAGTGTATGCACCCTGATGAATTGCTGGTGTTTGTACCCTTCTGAATTGTGAGTGCAAGTACCCTGCTGAATTGTTAGTGTATGTCCCCTTCCGAATTGTGAATGTATGTACCTTCCTGAATTGTTAGTGTATGCATCCTGCTGAACTGTGAGTGTATGTATCCTACTGAATTGTGAGTGTTTGTAGTTTCCTGAATTTTGAATGTATGTACCCTTCTGAATTATGAGTGTATGTATGCACCCTGCTCAATTGTGAGTGTATGTAACCTGCTGAATTGTTAGTGTATGGACCCCTCTGAATTGTGAGTGTATGTACCCTGCTTGATTGTTAGTATATGTTCCCTGCTAAATTGTGAGTGTATGTAACATGCTGAATTGTTAGTGTATGTACCCAACTGAATTGTGAGTGAATGCACCCTGCTGAATTGTTAATGTATATACCCTTCTGAATTGTGAGTGTATTCACCCTTCTGAGGTGTGAGTGTATGAACCTTTCTGAATTGTTAGTGAGTGTACCCTTCTGAATTGTAAGTGTATGTTCCCTGCTGAATTGTTAGTTTATTTACCTTACTGAATTGTGAGTTTATGCACCCTCCTGAACTGTTAGTGTATGTACCCTTCTGAATTGTGAATGTTTGTACCCTGCTAAATTGTGAATGTATACACCTTGCTGAATTGTGTGTGTATGTACCCTGCTGAACTGTGAGTATATGTACCCTGCTGAACTGTGAGTGTATGTACCCTGATGAATTGTTAGTGTATGTACACTGCTGAATTGTAAGTGTATTCACCCTGCTGAATCGTGAATGTATGTCCCTTGCTGAATTGTGAGTGTATGCACCTGCTCAATTGTGAGTGTATGCAGCCTGCTGAACTGTGAGTGTATGTACCCTGCTGAATTGTGCGTTTATGCACCCTGCTGAACTGTTAGTGTATGTACCCTTCTGAATTGTGAGTGTATGTACCCTGCTAAATTGTTAGTGTTTGTATCATGCTGAATTGTTAGTGCATGTCTCCTGAATTGTGAGTGTATGAACCTGGCTGAATTGTTAGTGTATGTACCCTGCTGAATTGTGAGTGTATGTACCCTGCTGAATTGTGAGTGAGTGTACCCTGCTGAATTGTAAGTGTATGTACCCTGCTGAATTTTGAATGTATGTACCCTGCTGAATTGTGAGTGTATACACCCTGCTGAATAGTGAGTGTAAGTATCCTGCTGAGTTGTGAGTGTATGCACCCTACTTAATTGTGAGTGTATGCACCCTGGTGAATTGTTAGTGTATGTACCTTGCTGAATTTTGAATGTTTGTACCCTGCTTAATTGTGAGTGTATGTACCCTACTGAATTGTGAGTGTATGCACCCTGTGAATTGTGAGTGTATGCACCCTGCTGAATTGTTAGTGTATGTACTCTGCTGAATTGTGAGTGTATGCACTCTACTGACTTGTTAGTGTATGTATTCTTCTAAATTCTTAGTGTATTCACCCTTCTGAATTGTGAGTGTATGCACCCTGCTGAATTGTTAGTGTATTTCCCCTGCTGAATTGTTAGTGTATGTACCCTGCTGAATTGTGTTTATACACCCTGCTGAATTGGGAGTGTATGCACCCTTCTGAATTGTGAGTGTATGTATCCTGCTGAATTGTTAGTGTATGTACCCAGTTGAATTGTGAGTGTATGCACCCTGCTGAATTGTGAGTGTATGCACTCCTCTGAATTGTTAGTGTATGTACCCTGCTGAACTGTGAGTGTATGCACCCTGCTGAATTGTGAGTGTATGTATCTTGCTGAATTGTAAGTGTATGTACCCTTCTGAATTGTGAGTGTATGCACCCTGCTGAATTATGAGTGTATGTATCTTGCTGAATTGTAAGTGTATGTATCCTTCTGAATTGTGAGTGTATGAACCCTGCTGAATTGTGAGTGTATGTCAGCTCTTTTCATCATCAGTGAAAAATGTTCCTGTTGGTCAACAGAGGTGTATGATTCGGCCTGAAAGCCTTGCCTCACACTGATACTCTAAGTGTGGTAGGTGGTAGAAACTACCGAACACACATGTACTTCTGGTTAGGTATCGGGAGATATGCTGACTGTGATGCAGTGTCTGTCACGTTCCCCTCTCTGGTCCAGGTCGCTATCTTGCCCCTCTGATTTTCTGGATTGCTGGCATGCACTTCATAATTGCACACTCTGCCCTTCTTACCCGCATAAAAATTAAAAAAAAATAGTCAAAATGCATGCTATTTCTTCTTAACAAATTGTTTGGCACAATACTAGTTATTTATCTCTAGTGCTGAATCGGAGGGGCTCCAACGACCCAGGAGGGCTGAATGGTTCCTTTCGTCACCTCGACCATCCTCCAGCGAATGGGACCTAACTTATCTTCATCTATTATTCTCCCGGAATTGGCTCCTCCTGTATCAATTTCTGTAACATTCGCACCTTCATATCCAATCACCCATATACTGGGCACCATCTCAGTACTTCCTTGCCTGATCTGTTCCCTGAAATTCACCTGTCCAAGGTGTCTCTCTTCTTCACTTTCACTGCAATCTTTACCATAGTTCCTGCTCCAGGGATAGTGCTTGTGCTCACTGTAGTACAAAAATACCTACTGCTCGTCTCATACTCCTCAACTGATTTGTCCAGCTTCGACGTCTTTTAGCTTAAGATTTCCATTCCCCTCTGAAACTTTTCTCTTTCTTGCGGTCTGTATTTACGACCTAAGATATAGCATATGTCCTGAATCTAGTTTCACTGATACAAAAGGAAAACGTTCTGCAACAAATTCACATTAAAACTGAAGACAATTTATTAGCAATAAATGGAATGAAAATAAATAGAATGGCAGGCCCAGATAAGTTTCATCCGAGAACAATGAAAAAAGGCGAAAATTATGAAGTTAAGCCCTTGACTGCACTCTTCAACAAGTCACTTGCTACGGGAAAGACTACAGATGAAAGGAAGTTTGCCAGTGTAACACTGATATTGAAAAAACGTAATAACTCACTGCCCGGAAATTATCGTCCGATTAGATTACCGTCTGTAGTGGGAAAACTTATGGAAACCTTCATTTGAGATAGAATTGTAAACCATTAAGAGGATCACAGCTTGATTAACAGTTCTCATCATGGTTGTCGACGAAATCGCTCATTTCTGACAAATCTGCTTGATTTGTTGTATGACAGAATTCGCATGTATGATGAAAGTAAAGCAGTTGATGTCATCTACCTGGATTTTCAAAAAGCATTCGCTGTGGCTCCGCATCAAAGTTTACTTTAAAAAAAAAGGCTCACATGGCATTAATGGGGTTGTACTTTAGCGGATAACAAATTGGTTAACTGACAAAGAATAGGGATTAATGGTCAAGCCTCAGAATTGTTAAACGTAAAAAGTGGAGTGCCACAAGGATTACTCTTGGGAACTGTACTCTTTCTTTCATATATTTTAATGATATTGATAATGGGCTGCATTGCAAGATATCTAAATTTGTTGACGGTACAAAGCTGGCAAATAAAGCTATAAATGAGCTTGAATGTCTACAGCTTCAAATTGACATAGACAAATTGATGAACTGGGCGCATGTGGCAAATGAATTTTAACATTGCTAGTTGCAAAGTTTTACATATTGGTAGTAAAAGTGAAAAGGCAAGCTATAGTATGAATTCTGTTAAATTGCAAAAGGTAAATGAGGAAAAGACGGGCATAATAATTTCTGGTGACCTAAAACCAAGAGGTGCCCGGAACCATCCTACACTCTCCATGTCAGGATTGTTGGTCTTACTTCCTGTCTCATTGAAACGGGACTACCG